>CM046841.1:34954385-35081044 GCA_025618425.1 Heliocidaris tuberculata
CTCTCCTAAGTGACATTTCCAATTGCCCTTTTCCCACATACAATTTCGTTCAATTGTAAATGATCATTTGTTTTGAGTCTTCTGATTGTATGTATTTCATCAAGGGATATAGATTTTCAGAACTGAAAAGGAGTTATACACTTTGACCGTCACATGACGTTTGATGAAAAGGAATCAGTGTTTCCCGATTTGTGCAGACCTTTCCTATCTGTCCTTTGTATAATATCAGGCCTTAGATGCAATTTCAAAACGATCAACCATCACCTTTTGACCCGAAGATGCCCTCTTTCTACCTTTATCCTTAATTTTCTGTGCGATTTCTTTTCGGTCTTCCCAATTTTGAGTTCGTTGGTATCCCCTTTTAACCTTTTTGCTGTCTCTTAATTACGCCCCCCCCCCCCTTCTCTCTCTCTCTCTCTCTCTCTCTCTCTCTCTCTCTCTCTTGCTCTGCCTCATGTCCATTCGTCATGTTCTCTGTGACGTTGTGTCCAAAAGGCTTTTTAATCTTTCAGTTAATAATTTCAGTCTCTGATCTGCCCACTACTCCCCCTCTCTCGCACCCCCCCCCCCCTTCATCAAATCTCACTATGATTTCCCCTTCTGTTTATCTCTATCTCACCATCTGTAGATCTCGCTATGCTTTACTTCTTTATGTACTTTCTAACATGTCTGATATCTCCAGTGTTTGGTTCCTCCAACTACACCCCTCCTCCTCCTTATCCTTCCATCTCCCAATCTCACGTTCTCTCTCTCCGCATCTATCCTCCTCTCATATTTCATCAATGAACTATCAATAAGACCTAATGAATGAGGCCAATCTCTCCCTTCATCAGCGATTCGCAACGACGGGTTACCGCCTCACAAGATATCATCACTCCATCCCAAAATTCATCCCCTTCTTGTCATCCTTAAACTAAATTTCTTTACCCCTCTTCAATCGCCCTCCAACAAAGCCCCAAATAATCTCAACGATGATCGATACCCACTTATATCTCTCCCATGAAATCGAAGTTGAATTGGATTATCGCCGTAATACGATAGCTCTGATATTAGTCAAATGAATGAAGGTACTTGATAGGTCCCGATCTTTTCCTCCAATTTCATTCTTTTGTCTTGATTTTTGTCTTTCTTCCTGTTGTTAGCAGGGATTATTTATCAATGGATTAGGATCTCCGCTGCCTTTTCAACAACCAACCCGCCTAAATGGCTCCCGGAGATCTAGGACACTTCGTTTTTCCACTTGTAAAATTGGGTGAGGGTATGGAGGGGTAAAAGACGGAATTCACTCACTCAGTTCTATTTATCATGTTTATCTTGGAAAAGGAGTAAGATCAGAGAGTAGCGCTGCGCTCGAGTCCTTCATCGTGGAAATAAAACTACCCCCCCCCCCCCAACACTTTGATCCTGCTCCATTTCTTAATCATGTTAATTTTCGAAATACGTTGACGACTTGGCGTTGAGTCTTGAAAACAGGGAAATCTAGAGCAACAACTTGAATTTTGCTCTCTTCGCCTTCATACAAGACAAAAGTGTAGGTTAACAGCGTGTGCAGTCATCTGGCTTATAGCGAGATGGCACAATACTGACTTCTGGACTAATTTTCCCTCTTTTCATAATCATGATAAAGATGTTTTACATAAGGAGAAACGGATATGGTTTTGAAATTTGAATTGCCGAAGAGGAATATTTACTTGTAGATGAATGCAATATTTTTAATTTTCTTATAGATCCAATCATAATTTCTGCTTAATCCAAATATTTTGCCCAGGGGCAACGAAGCAAAAATTAAGTTCCGCGGTTTCACTGCTACTGAGTCTGTTTTATTCCCTCCCTTCGTCTTTCTTGTCTCATTTCCTCCCTTCCCTTTCTCACCCCTTTCTCTCTCTCTCTCTCTCTCTCTCTCTCTCTCTCTCTCTCTGTGTCTCTCTCTCCTATATGTAGCTAGTACGGGCACACCTTTTTCTTTGGGGGGAGGGGGGGGGGTGGAATGTCTGACGTCTCTTGCCCAAATAATTATTAGCTTTCCAGTTTCTAAAATTGCGAGCGAGCGAAGCGACTGTGCAAACATTTTTGACACTTATCACTTATATATATAGTAAAAGTGTAATTTATCATTTAAAAAATGATAATGTAAAAGAGAAAATCATTGATATGATATCTCACTGACCGAATATGAAGTAACGGTTGCTGTTAATTTCACAATTTTGGGGGCTGCCGCCCGCCCCACCCTCATGTTGCACCCTCATGTTGCACGCCTATGATGTTCAGGTCAAAGATTCAGGTCTCAGATACAGACATCCGTACCCCCGATTAATGTCACCCAAGAAAGTCCATCACACGCTTTTATTTTCTCTTCTTCATGTCCTCTATTTTGAGAAACGAACTACTCACACACAACATGTCAATTATTACCGATTCGAAACAGAATAGAACTTCGTGCCAACCCAATTGTCGGTCAGATTTAGGCGAATACATTAACCCAATTGTGGCGCATTTATTCGGGCCGAGCTCGATTCCTACATTAGACAATTGATTAATCAAACCGTGGTGCACGTATCACTACGATTGGCAAGTACCGCGACGCGAACTGACAACAGAAGTTCATCAAGAAGGCCCGACTAGTCCCACGCGTCGACTTTCATGTCATGAACGCTCCCACCGGACAAGGTATTCTATCTCGCGCACACTTTGCTAATAAAGGGACAAAAGGGAAGACAGAGGAGAAGAGGATATCAGAATTTGAGAGAAGCCGATAGGTCGATAATGTTGACGACAGTGAGCGTGATTTTAGGATAACATGGGAGACAGAGCGGGGGGGGGGGGGGGGGGGGGGGGGGGGGGGTGGGGGGGGTGATCGGGTGAATATTGGCGGGAAGAATATCCCCGGCAGGTAAACGCGAAATTGGAAGAAGCCAAAACTTCATATCCTTTAACAATATTACTATGGGGAAGGGGAATCACGCAAAGTGCGTATTACTTTCAGGTCTTGTGATGATGCTACTTGTGAGAATGCATAATATAGTGACAAGAATTCGGCATCATCATCATCATCATCATCATCATCATCATTATCATCATCATCATCATCATCCTTCTCCTCCTACCCCTCCTCCTCTGTTAGTAAGTTTTATTACCACCCCCTTCCCCTACAGCTTCCCTGATAGGCTGTGGTTGATACAATCCTATACATCATTGTCATGAAACGTATGCACTAATTATCTCAACATCGCAATATTTCACGATAGTCTGGGCCCTGTTTCATAAAAGTTGTCATCAATGACAAGATGAATTAACTGTTATAAGCTACTGAAATCCTTGCATCTGATTGGCTGAGAGCAAATTTGTCGGTAAAAATTACTGCCAATACTGACAAGACACTTGATGAAACGCCCCACTGGTCGCAAAAAGAGTATGTCCGTCGAAGCGCCATCTGGTGACGTGGGACTGCGTCAACGAATTTCGCGGTTTTTTGGCGAGCAATGTGAGAGTGACATCGTACACAAAGTAAACGCAAAATGAACAGTTCAAACGTTGCATTAAATTACAGACGCTTGTACTGAATTACTTCATATGCTTCATTGACGTAGATAGTAACGCAGTCGAAATGTTGTCTTGCGGGCAACAGACCTGAAGAGGTGGCTACATTGAGAGTGGGAAAAGTGCGGATTTTTATTTCTTTTTTTTTAAATGCGTGGTTATAGCACTGAGCCCAGTTCACACGAGGCGTCACTGTGTCCCACAGTGTGTTCACAGTGTGTTCACACAGTCAACTCTGTGAAGATGATTCACAATGTTAAAACGTTCGAATTTAACAGTGTGAAGATAATTTTACGCTGTGGACACCATCCGCATTGTGGTTTACCACAGAGTGTTCACATAGTGATGTTCGATTTCACAGTGTGAATTTACTGGCTCACAATGTGAAGATGTGATTCACAATGTTAAAACGCTCGAATATAACAGTGTGAAGATGATTTTACACTGTGTTTCACACTGTGAACACACTGTGGTACACTGTTCTTTCCGGCAGGGTTAAGGACCGCGTCGGTAACAGGTTCGGTCTTTTTGCTTCATGAAAGAGTGATATCGTTTGAAAAACGGTTGCAAAATGAAAAGTACAAACAATGCTTGTAATAACTGGAGTATTGGTTGATTGCCCTCGCAGGCTCGATTAGCGCAGGTACTGACGTAATCGAAAAGACGCCTCATATGAGCCGGCTTTTTAAGCCCGCTCTCACACGAGGCGTCATTTACTGACGTTAGTACCCCGTAAGCGGCTGGTGAGGTCTTTTGCGCTACATGAAAGAGTGATATCGCTCAAAAAGTGATTGAAAAATTAACAGTTCAAACGATACGTTTAATAAATGGCTCAATTAGCGCAGGTATGAAGCCTCGTGTGAGCCATGTTTTATACACATGTTTTATACACATGGCTCACACATGTTTTATACACATGGCTCACACGAGGCATCATACCTTCGCTAATTGAGCCATTTATTAAACGTATCGTTTGAACTGTTATTTTTTCAATCACTTTTTGAGCGATGTCACTCTTTCATGTAGCGCAAAAGACCTTACCAACCCACAAGGGTGCACGACATTTGCTCCTGCGACATTTGCTCCTCCGTCTATATCTCGAAAGGTCAAAGGTTAATGTCAAGGTCATCATTTGGTTTTTTGTTAAGGACAATATGAAGATTATGATTAGGGTTAGGGTTAGGGTTAGGGTTAGGTTTAGGTTTAGGATTAACATGGCAAAGTTAGACCGGAGCATTTGTCGCAGGAGCAAATGTCATGGAACCAGCACAAGAGGCGTTATTTTATTGTGGCAAAAATCATAATTTGATATTCAGGCATATATCTAAAAGCAGTATCTAGCCACAAATTGCAGCTCCTTGACGCAGGGGCAGGTAGAAAAGATGGGGTCCTCATGTTCTCTTTTCCAAAAGTAGGTCTTCGAAGTCTCTGACAAGCAAACAACAAAATAGAAAATAAACAATAAACAGATTCTCCACTTTCCCCAGTTGAAACGGTACGTGCCCCCACCCCCGCGCCGATCCTCTACTGAAAAGTCTGAGTACTTCAATGATTGACAGGGTTTAGCTGTGGGGTCATTCCAAACTCGCCTCCAAACACTTGTGATTGAAACGGCCATGCATGACCCCAAGCATTGATAAAGACAAGAGTGTAATCATCGGGAGGGCAAATAATAAAACGACTGGGGCTTCGTAGGGGGGAAGGACTATATATAAAATTACTACATAGACAGTGGGGATGATAAGCGGAGTGAAAGGGACGAGTAGGGGCGTTAACATAGCCAGGGGTATATGGACTGAAGCCCCTTAACATTAATTTGAATTTTACGTGTGTCGTTTCATTTGAAAATGTGCCTGTAGAAATTTTTAAAAAGACATTCCAATGCATCATATTTTGGCCGTGATTGATTTTAGGAATCTGGAAAAAAAAAACTTCTATGAAAGTAATTTTTTTCCAAATGTTTGCCAATGTATTCCTGAATTTTTGTTATAATTATTCTCGCAATTCTCATTAATAATGATATCTACTCAATCATCTAAAATACACTCCTCCCCTATTACATAAGTCTTTATCAAGATTTCAAATTCAACGCTATAGGCTAATAACAGAAGTCTGTACACATAATCCTTAAGTGCGTTATCTCTATTAGATGTGGAAATACTTTTCTAATGTAGCTGAAGAAGGGAAAGTGATTATAACGAAATATTACATGACCTATATAGATACTGATGCGTGATTTGTCAAAATGCCGTCACGTGACCAACGTCACAAGGATGAGAAGTGTTATGTTTCCCAACATGACGTAAAATACGTCATACCTCGGAATATAACGCCGTTATATCCAGAGGTATGACGTCACACGTACAGTTCAATTAATTAAACGTACGTGATCGATCGATCGTGAGCAGCGCGAAATATGAAATTGGAACAAATTTTGTGGTCGTCAAAATGGCTGCTTCAGCGAGCCGATTCGCTTCGCTGGGTGAGGAAGAACTGGACGAAATTATTGACAAAATTTTGCGGATTTCTTAACATCTGACACTGCTACAGGAATCAAAATGGTGAGTCAGCAGAATTTGTTTTGTATCTATATAGGTCATTATAATATAACAGATATTGACTTTCTCCTTCGGGAACAACATAACATTTAATTTCCCTTGGGTAGTTATATTTTTGTCTCGGAATACTATATTTTTCTTCAGCGCTACGCGCTTCGGAAAAATATAATGTCCCTCGATAAAAATATAACTCCCCTCGAGGATCTCAAATGTTATATTGCCCCTCTAGACAGTCAATATCTGTATAATATTAATCCAAAGTTTTAAGATAACCACATTAATTCAAGCAACTAGTGATACCTTTCTCTAAAAAGAAAAATTATTAATAAGAAACTTTCAGTTTCCCTCGATTAAATTTAAAAAAAGTAGCATTGCTAGAATACGTAAGAAAAATACATAGACATGAGGGAATAAAGTGATATTTTTTTTTTTTAATTAAAAAAAATAGAATGATGAGGGAAAACGATGGGACCAAGCGAGCTTACAAATTTAAATTGTAAAATGAAATAAAATTGGGTGATATATTAACAAGAGACAGAGATAAGAAACAAGGATGAGATGGTGATATAGATCATGATTATGTTGTAGACTAACAGAAAAGAAAAGTTGGATTATGAAATAAAGAAAATAAAGCAAAGAATAACATCAAGAAAATAAAAGAAGAGGAAGATGACGTTGAATACATGTATATCATTACAGAAGAGACCAAGACGCATAGCATCGTTCAGCGCTATGTCAACAAAATACTATCAACCATATGTTTAGTGGTTGAATAAATATAGATACAAATGTCCCCAGGGGTGTGCACCTCTTTAATATGCCTCATCGCCTTATGGACCTTCCACAGTCACCAGATCAATGTACTTTCCTCCCGGAATACAACGACCCCATCCTCCTTGGATGAGGAGAAGATGCGCGCCAGTAATTTTCATCATCAAATATTTATTTTGTTTTCCAAGAGCGCAGTGATTCTCAGCTCATCTCGCTCTGATGCTGCACGGTTTCTAAGAGCAATCCAGAAGCTATTACGATGGATGATGTGATGACTGAGAAGGAGAAAAGAAAGAGAGAGAGAAGGGGAGAAGGTTAGTGAGTGAGTGAGAGAGATAGAAAGAGAGACAGACAGACAGACAGACAAAGATAAGATTTAATAAAGAAATTTGGAGAGGGAGAGAGATAGATAGAAAGAAAAGGGGAAAGCAGGAGAGAAAGAGAGAAAGAGAGAGATGAGGATGCAGGGAAAAACTGAATAAAACCATTTTTTATGGTTGGAAAATCACATTGGAAATTGTCAGGTGAAAGTATATTCTCTTCGTGTATTACAAGAGAAGGATGCGCTTTTTAAGTGTAAATTACCTCCAATGTTATTCTTTTCAGGCAACTTTCACTCGGTGTTTTTTGTTTTTGTTTTTTGTTTTTTTAGTGTTTGACTGAATGTCCTAGAACATTTGGATAGATGTGTCGGCATAGCATAAAAACGTTAAAATTATCTGAAGTGGAAAATGATAAGGAAAGTACAATACAAAGGAAATAAAACAAAACAAAAAGAAAACAAGACGAATACAAGAAGGACAAAAATGATGATGGACGAATAAATAAACGAAACAAAATGAGGAGGTGAAATCAAAAGATAGAATGAGCTCTCATGACTTCATGCGATGACAAACAGCGCACGAAATAAGATGCACTCAATATTGGTAACATGAGTGATATGAAAATCTTAATTAAAGTGTCCTTTCTTTTATTTTTCCAATGTATTTTCGACTCTCTGATGATCTATGTTTGAGGCGCATTGAATCATACACACGAACTTTGATATTCGTTTGAGGATTATATATTTGTAGGAGAAAAAACAATTTGGACATGAAAGTGCAACGACCGTATACATAGCACAAATAAAGCAGGAACGAATTTAATTAGTTTGATCATTAATCCTCAAAAAGGCAATCTTCAGTCGTTCCTTTGAATCTATCAATTTTCGGATTGTTTTCATCTCAATATATCCCGAATGAATAACATCCAGATTAAGATTAGCTATGAATGGAACACGCAATAAAATACTGAATGTTTTACACAATCGTCCATTGGCTTTCCGTTGTCATAATTGAATTTATTTTCATGAGTTATTAACCATACAAAACTTTCTTTTTAATTATACTTTATCTGTTATTTTTATGTATGCGAAAAGAATTTTGCGGCCTCTTGCAGTTTTTGATACATAAGTGTACCTAGCGTATTGTGCATTCTTATGATGAAAACATAAAGGCCTGTATTGATATCAATTGTTTCTATGAACAAAATTAACGCTTGACAACAACTTTGATCTGAATTACAGCAGTGTACAGAGAGAGAGAGGGGCACAGTCGCAAAGGAAATGATAACTGAAATAAGACGATAAGCGTCTATACAACATAATTATACATGTAGTTTCATTAAAATTTAGGTAAAAAAAAAGAAGATCAAAACAGTGAAAGAACATGCTAGCATCAACATAGATTTGTATGAATTATGTTGAGTATAATTAGCACTGCAGAGTGACGAAGACAGACAACCAGACAGACATTCACTGGAGACACCAAGCCGAAAAGAAATGTTGTTGTTGGCAGAAAAGGTACAGTATATAAAATCAGATTTTTCAAACGTAAAGGGAAGGAATTCGAGAGAATAAAGACTCACAAATCAGCATATTATGGAGAAGATGGGAAAGGACGAAGGAGGAAGGAGGGGGGGGGGCGTTGCGATGAGAGCTTAAAAGCAAATGGGGGATCCTCTTGTGCGTGCATCTTAGCGTCAAATTGCCAGATGAAAGAGGATGGTTAAAAGGCGTTTCGTGCTTGTTTTAGGGTTAATGGGCGAGCATGATTTCGTGCTTAAAAGCCGCAAGTGTGTATACCCAACGTGTCTCTATTTCCAGAGCGTATTTGCTTTAAAGTCACACATCTCCCCGGGCTTGTCTCTCCTCCTTTCTCCTCTTTCTTTCCTTCCTTTTTTTTTTTCTTTCCCTTTCTAGTCATACTTCTTAAACACGGTAAAGCATTTTGAGAGAGAGAGAGAGAGAGAGAGAGAGAGAGAGAGTATTTTTGCTGTTACATGAGCGATTGCGGCACTCAGTTTAACAATTAACATTTAATTTTTTATTCATTCTATGTTTCAATGTACTTTATCTTGTTTGTTTATGCCCTTTTTCTAGCTTGCTAATTTTCCAGGAGCCCATGATCACTTTACAGTGTTTCCTTAGATAATGTGATACATAATTCGGACGTATTAATGATCCCTCCTTTATCTATATTTTGTCTTGATTTTCACATTTTGTATTTTCCTTCTAGTATTTGTTTTTGTCCTATATACACACACGTAAGTCCACTAAATTGATTATGTTCCATAATTATTACAGGCAATCCCCTGCCGGAAAGAACACAGTGTCCCACAGTGTGTTCACAGGGTGAAATCATCTTCACACTGTTAAATTCGTTTTAACATCGTGAATCACATCTTCACATTGTGAGCGAGTAAATTCACACTGTGAAATCGAACATCACTATGTAAACACTCTGTGGTAAACCACACTGTGGACACCGTGAAATCATCTTCACACTGTTAAATTCGAGTGTTTTAACATTGTGAATCACATCTTCACAGAGTCGACTATGCGAATACACTGTGAACACACTGCGAACTCACTGTGGAACACTGCATGTGTTCTTTCCGGCAGGCATGCACCCCCCCCCCCCCCCCCTTCACGCCATCTCGATCCATTGCTCTATTTTATTTCTTAATTTCTTTGTGTCTTATCTCTTTAATGAATTTGTATAATAAGAAACCTTTACCCAATATATTAAAAATCTTCTTTTGGGCAATTCCACGGCTACTCACATTACATTTGAAGAGGTATTGAGTTACATTTTCAGCTCTTATTCTCTTTTTACAGGTATCAGGTAAATCAGTTTCATTTAACACAATGCATACAATCATATTTGAGTACCTATATATAGAACCAAAACCTTCGAAGAGGAACAGTAATTACTGCTAGCTCAACCAATGTGTCGGTTTAATACTCACGTTACATAATTTGGACATGCATTAATTGCAGTGAGAAAAGTGTGATAATATGAGGCTTTCTTGAAAAATTAGTTTACCCTTTTCAAAGAATCATGCTGGGGAGACCTCCACTCGGTGACAACTGAAAATAACTGGACCCATCATTTTTGCATTTCACAGGAATAATAGTTACTCACGTTACATTTTGTCCATGAGATAGCAACAGCTTTGGTTTCATTCTAACTTGCAGGACTTATATGTTCTTCTTTGTGTTTTTTCAATGAAAAATGATCAATGAACCTTTTAAATTTATTTCTTATTTAAATCCTGGAAAAACTTTGGATATTTTACTTCCAGATAGGCAATCTAAAAATGCATAATTCATAGGCAAAATATCACAAAAATGTGTAAAAATATATATATTTTTTTTTTACCATTTTCTAACTTTTAATTTTTTTTATTATTTTTAAAGTAAACCACTGATGATAGGTTTACCAATGTTTGTGCAAGTTTCTTCAATTATTCAGCAAAAAAAAAAAAAGAAGATTCATAGCTAGTGAAATACCAAATTTAAATTTAAAGGTCTATGTCCACCAACCTGTGAAATTGCCCTTTTGTACAAAGTAGACATTTCCATGTCTATAATTTTGATTATGGCTATGTTTGTAGTTCCTTTTCCTGTTCAAAAACGTGAATAAGAGCATGCAAAGGACCCCATTAATATGGAACAATATGCGCTGACATTATCAAGGGCACAATGTCTTTAAACTCAACGCTCACGAGTCGCTTTTACGCTTAAAGAGAGCGTCATTAAACTTGCAATATCTCTTTATAGAAGTAATTTTTGAAGCCCATATTTTGAATATAATATTATGACTTGGGAATTTCTAACATACAGCGCAAAATAATTGTTGATGATTGATACCCTTTAAGATAAAAAAAAAAATATCCCGCTGATAGATAGGTTGGCGTATGCAAGTGTTACACTGACATGGCAACATAAATCTTCATTATGCAGCGATTATGGTAAATTTCGAATGATTTGTAATAATAGCTCTGACCCGAGTTGATATATCGACATCGCTATCACACCGACGTTCATTTTGACAGTCTTGACGTGAAGGGATTCGAGCCGGTCATCGATTCTTGCCGACAACGACATCGATTTGTGCCGTTTCGCTGTCACATGGCAAGACCAGAAATGAAAATGATGTCGACATTCGGTTGGAATTCCAGATACATAAACAAACATTTGAGAAGACTGAATTTTGCAATCAAAGGACTGTATGAAGTCTGCAGAGTTTGTGAAAAGGGGGGGGGGGGGGGGTCGATGTGGAACAAATCTCGCTAGTTTAAAAAAGATATTTCATTGATATTGTTCCCTCTTTCTTCCTCTATCAACTGATCAATTTATCTCTTTCTCCTTCCCTCGATCTGCTTTTCATTCTTTCTTGCTGTTCCTTTCCTTCTCTCTCTCCTCTTCTTTTTCAATATAATTATCCTACCTTATATTCTTCTATACTCCTTCCCCCTCTCTCTCTCTTTCTCTCTCTCTCTCTCTGTCTCTCTCTGTCTATCTCTCTCTGTCTCTCTGTCTCTCTGTCTCTGATGTCCCTCGGTATAGCTAACTCCCTCTCTCTCTCTGTCTCTGTCTGTCTCTGTCTGTCTGTCTGTCTTTCTCTCTCTCTCTTTCTCTC
The DNA here is from genome assembly GCA_025618425.1 of Heliocidaris tuberculata. Lineage (NCBI taxonomy): Eukaryota > Metazoa > Echinodermata > Echinoidea > Camarodonta > Echinometridae > Heliocidaris > Heliocidaris tuberculata. The sequence continues at coordinate 34,966,216 of CM046841.1, forward strand.
TGTCTCTCTCTGTCTCTCTCTGTCTATTTCTCTCTGTCTTTCTGTCTCTCTGTCTCTGTCTGTCTCTGTCTGTCTGTCTGTCTCTCTCTCTCTCTCTCTCTTGGGATACCCCTCAATTTGATTTTCAAGGTATTATCTTTGTTCAGGTTGACTGGTGGTTTTCGATGAGGACGCCATCTCATTTCTTCTCCTTGTTTTTTTCTTCTTCTTTTAAAATCCGAACAAATCTAATCACGAAACAGGCTTTCATTTCTTGCATGTAGATAATTATGTATAGAGAAGCAATGCTATAAAATGGATACGAATTTATCCTTTACAATCATGGCGCTCACTAGACGTTCAATTCTGCCCTCCCCTCCCTCTCTCTCTCTCTCTCTCTCTCTCTCTCTCTCTCTCTCTCTCTTCCTCTCCCTAATTCTTCCCTTCACAATCCTTACGTCATGGGAGGAGAAGACACGGGTCTTTAGGAGAATAAAATTGCCACCACTTCAGGGGAGGATGTGGGAGTCGAATATATATTTTTTTAATGTTGCCTCCCTAACTCTCTCTCTCTCTCTCTCTCGCTCATTTCGCCGTTAGATGAGGGTACACAAATCAGTAGATAATTCTAATCTGGATCAAGATCTCCGAAAGTTATCACATTGAGGGGGGACATGGTTTCAAAAATATTCAGTGATGCATTTATGTGGGTTAAGTAAGGTAATCAAAGCTCATATTCAGCACAAGGCTGTTGTTCTAGATTCCGAAAGCTGTCTTTTATCTGCCAAGTGAGTACAGCCATACGACATGTTTCTGCCTTATTTTTTTTTTTACTTGTTTTGAATGAGATGAAAATCTTCTCCTTCTCCTTTCTTTATTCCATCTTTTCCCTCCATATCATCTTCTCTTTCTCTTTGATTTATTCCCTTTATATCCCCTACTTATACTGTTCCAATTATCCATCTATGATTTCAACAACGGTAACTAAAAAAAAAGAAGAAAGAACTTACTTCATGAGCTAAATGTTGCTTACGTTACTCTACTTTTTTATGTTGTTGCTTTGGATCATTAAAGAACTCATGTTAGCGACTCTCTAATTACTTCCCCAGAACAGATACGATTTGTCCAGCTCGAGCGTTATGTTAATCACAAGCTTTAGAAGACACCGCTTCTCGTCCCATACCGTTTCCTGAATGACCAATCTTAAGTCAAAGCACACACACTGTGTAATCACTGATTTATCATTCATTATTCTCTAGATCATTTCCCAGATGATCTCTTTGTCCTCCTTCTCCCTTCTTTCTTTGTCCGACGTTTATTAATTAATCTGGCAATCAGCGTCTGGTTTGCTTTATAATTGAAATCCCTTAATTAGTCCGCACGCGACACCCTCGTTAATGAATTATTTTACCATGCGTCAGCCTAACAAGTACAACACGTATACAACCAATACTGTTTAAGTACGCGATCGGCTTAATCATTGCTTTAAATGTTAATGTATTTCCTTCTTACGCGGTGGCCTTCCATCTTCGCGAAGAGAAACCAAAGTTTCTTTGTCTCGGGCCATTGATTGCTGGAGAATACCGGTAAATAAGGAGGGGGAATTAACCAGGCTTAACCAGAGAATTAAAGCACGGGCAAGAGGAGGGATTGGGGTATAGGGATACGGTATTTGCATAGATTTAATCAAATAGACCACCCGATGCATTATGTAGTTTTTACCTTTTTTTTTTCTTCCATCGATATTCAAACCTCATCCCACGAAGTCTCTCTCCTCCTTTCCCTTCCTCTGTGTCGGTCTTAACTGGTCTGTATTTGGGAGCTTTTAGCACGAGTCGATTGCCCCTGAAGAGAAAGGGCAATTCGATATTGAGTTGGGGTGTCACGAGTATGGGGAGAAGTGCTTTACATAACGGTGACAAAAAGGTAGGCGGTGAGCATAGGTCAATATACAGACACTGAGGGAAGAACTCATGAATACATTGCGATGATAATTATTCTCAAGCCACATTTTTTTTTTCTGTAAGAACAATTCTCATTTTAAAGAGAAGTCTGAGTTCTGTCAAGTAGGAAAATACCATGTGAATTTTTAATCTTTTTTTTGTAAAACCATTATGAAAAAAAAAAATGATTGTTTGTGAAATACTGTAATTTCGTCAAATATGGCTAAAAATAATTTAAGACTTTGGACCAGAGTTTCTGATAACATGCGTTTATCCTGTCCAATATACGATAATTTATCTGCGTGTAGTTTTTTAATCATTTTTTATTGGTTGTGGTTAAATCAAGGATTAATAAAAGATTACTCAGTGCGCTGTAATGTTGAGGATAAGAATATCAATTCAATTCTAACAAATAATTATAGTTGATAACTTTTATTTACCTGGGGATGTTAATCCTGAGTAGTGATAAAGTATATTTGAGAAAAAAAAAATGGCGACAGCAATGCTTTGATATATATATATATATATTGGTAATTTTGTAGAGGCTTGATAAAATCTGAGCTGTCTGGCCTTACATGCTATCAGTGTATGTAATATGGTGTAAAAATGAAGCCCAGGAAAAAAAAAAGCACTTCAAAATCATCATGTGCTTCACAAAAGTAAACATATGCAAGTGACCGGAAATGCCAGACTCATTTTTCCCCATAGACTCAGTGTTAGACTAAAGCGTATGGCCATACACTTTCGTAAATGGGAGTATTCAGTCATAGATATCTTAACAATAGCATTATATATTTGAAAACCTTTATATGCCTGGCTATTTATTTATACTTCTGAACGTCATTATACAAGACGGATATCAAAGTCAACAATTTATTAAATCAAGCCTCCACAAAGTTACCGAATCCCTTTAAAAGAAATATATCTATTATATAGTAAATAATCATGATAACAGCAAAATGACTTAAAATATTTCCCTTGAATTACAGCTTCATAATATCTAAGGTTACCTTTAAGCATTAAGCAAAATATCGACAATGCAATATAAGATAGCTGGGTTTTAAATGTGTTGACAATCGGCGGATAAATGTCGTTTGTTTCGTAAATATTACCCCGCGGTGCACATCACTCAGCAAATACGAAAACCGATCACCATCAACTCGAAAAAGGCATCATAATCGTGGCTAGATCAAATATGCTGAAGCAAATAGAACAGCAATGGCAAACAAGAGTCGAGAGTCTGACGCCATTTTTGCTCCGCCATTTTGCATTTTTGTCCTCATCGTATATTACACTTCGCCGTCAAAACCATCTTTTGTTTGATCGCACTCGAAATGTACACATATGATATTGGAATATGAATGAGATTACTGTGTAATACTGCTATAGATGAATTTTTGATTGCGATACTTTGTTCGTTCAGTGTGTTTACATTTATTGTTTGTATTTTTCCTTCATAATGCAAGAGGGAAAAAAAGGAAAAAAGAAACAGGAAGGAGAGGATAAAGCTGAATATTGCCACTATCATAGAGGTATAATTAGAGGTATGAATTCTTGAATTCTTGACTTTTTGAATTGTCTTCCTGACCAAATATTTTTTATTCTATTGTAACAACCAGACAACCAGACTATTGGTGAAAGCGTGTATATAGTGATACTGAAAAGACATCAAAGTTTGTTCTTCTTTTCTTTTTTTTTACCTTGAAGATTGCTGGATTTTATTCTTCTTTTACCTTTCTGCATGGGCTGTTTTTAACATTTTCGGTCACCTTTTTAGTTTGGTTGATATAAAAGATAGTTCAGTGTTTGGAGTTTGAAGTCTGAAGTTTATTTGTTCCACTTTTACATCAAAAACTTATACCTTAAAAAGCAAGTCAGATTTTACAAGCGTAAGAATCAATTTCACAACGTACGGGTAAAGAACTTAAATAGTACAATGTATACGGTTAATAGGTAGAAAGATTCGAGAGATATAGGAACGACTGGCAAAGAAAGAGAGAAGAAAGTGTAAAATGTGTGGAGCCTAAATAAAAAGTATAGCCTGTAAATGATTAAACTCCCGATTAGAGTAACATGATAATTTATTAATATGCAATAAAAAAAAAAGCGAAACAGAACAGAAGTATCAGATTCACTAAACGTACAAGGAGAGCGAAGCTCAGAATGTGGAGTAAAGAAAAGAAAAAGGAAGAAAGAGAAGAAGAAGAAGAAAACAAGAAGAAGAAGAGAAAAAGAAGAAGAAGATAAAGACGAAAAGAAGAAGAAGAAGCAAACAAGAAAAACAAGAAGAAGAAGAAGAAGAAGAAGAAGAAGAAGAAGAAGAAAAAGAAAAAGAAGAAGAGAAAAAGAAGAAGAAAAAGACGAAAAGAAGAAGAAGCAAACAAGAAAAACAAGAAGAAGAAGAAGATGAAGAAGAAAAATTGTAAAGGTAGGACAATGTACCACGAACAAAGTCTATGTGACAACCTGTGCGATCCAGCATGAATATTCATACATACTTTTTACTTACGTAAAAGGTAACACCTTAGCTTCCGAATAAAAGAATTTTTAGAGGGGCTATCAACTTCATTATTCAGGCTGTTCCAGAAAAGGTGAATGTTTTGTTTGCAAAAACCAGTTCGGGGAGGGCGGGGGGGGGGGGTGGAAATGGTTTGTCTGTCTCTTTTTATAGAAATTTTCAGGATTGTTGAGTTGAAATATAGGGACGAAAACATCCGGTGATTACCTTTCGAAAGTTCGTACATAAAAGTCCAAGATTGTATAAGTACAAGTCAGATTATCTTAAGAATATTACAATGGAAAGTTTCGTTTATATGTGCACGAAATCCAATGTCATTTATTATTCTTAAAACCTGTTTTTCTAAAACACTGATTTTGTTCATTAGGGTTTTGGAGCTATTCACCATGCAAGTATACAATAATTATGATAAGGCAAGATCAAGGCAGAAAATAGAGTATAAACATAACATGAGAAAGTACAAAATGTTTCAACTTGTTCATTACACCCGAGTTACGTGACAACATTTTACATAAATAATCAATTTGAACTTTCCAGGTTAGTTTATATACTGTGTATATAAATACCAAAAAATTTGGTAAATTCAACCTGGGGGATATTTTTGTATTGTTCATTTATACATTACCTGCTAAGGATGATATCGAATTACTAAATTATATAGCATGAAATTTGTCTTATTTATACTGAGCAACAATTTGTTAGCTTGAATCCAGTCGAAAATGCATTTTAATTCAGTGTATACAATTTTCATAAGGGTATCGGGGTTATGGTGAGAGCGAAAAATATTGGAGTCATCAGCAAAGCGGATAAATGATAAGGCTGCAGATGAGTTTTGGAGATCGTTAATGTATACAATAAGCAGGAGCGGGCCTAACAGAGAGCCTTGAGGCACACCACACGTAATTGACTGCAGTGTCGATTTATGTATACATACTGCCTTCTATCATTAAGGTAATTCCTCAACCACTTCAAGGCCTTCCCCAGAATACCATAGTGAGAAAACTTATACAATATGCCATGATTTATAGTATCGAAGGGCTTGGAGAAGTCCAGGAAAATACCTACAGTGTGTGACATATACTGTCAATAGCTCTGGAAATGTTATTAATGAATAATAGAAGCGCGTGCGTAGTTGAATGCTTTTTTACGGAAACCGAATTGAGACCCGGAGAGAACATGATTATTATTTCAAAACGTAATGGGAGAATTAAGAAATTATCTAGAATCTTTGAGAAGCTTGTTAGGAGTGATATGGGGCGGTAATTACCTAAGTCTTGTTGGTCACCTTTACTGAAAATCAGTATGACCTTTGAGATGTTCATTTCATTAGGAACGTCAGAAACAGTGCATTTTGTTATTGATATAGATAGAAAATATGTGTTAAAAGAGAAACTATTTTTCATATTTTATGAAAGGTATTTTTTAGTAAAATATTTGTTATACCATCATACCCGAAGCTATTTTTAGCTTTAAATTGCTTTCATGCCAATAACTTTCGTGAACAGGTAAAAAAATAAACTATGTAATTTTAGTCCAGTAGAAAGGAATGGAATGGTATATTGGATGGGAATGATCTTGGCAATATTAGGGCCTATGTTTTCTTGGTTTGGCGTTGAATATATTGTATTTGTGTCATTTTAAGCTCACGAAAATTGTGACCTAAGGTATTTAGGCAACAAGAAAAATATTAATACCCTGCTCTTATTCATTCATTATTGAGGAAAACACATCAGATAAATTATTATCAGCTGTCAAAAGTTATTTTCATTCTATCTCTTTGCATTTCTAAAGGTTTCATTCTACTCTCGCTCTTTCTCTTTCTTTGTTGCTTCTTCCTCATTCGTCTTTCATTTTTCCCCTTTTAAATTCTGTTCCAATTTTTTCTGCTCTACTCGATTTTCTTTGTATACAGCACGATGTCGAAGGAATTATCCTTCTTCCTCGGCTTCCTTAATTGAACTCAACATGATGACGTTTACATATTACTTAATCAGGGTTACTCGTCAAATGTGCTTAATTAATACCCGGGGCTTTAAGTGTTGTAACATGCTAAGAAGATAATACAATTTAAGTAAATGTTTTAACTACACAAAATTGAATCTTTGTAAGCTTTATTTGTCATCATATCACTGAAAAAAAGAAATATTTAAAAATGGACAAAAAAAAAAATAATTTCAAATCTAATTACCAATCTGTTTCTCCATTCTTCTTTTTTTTTTTTGTTCTGTTGTGCAGAAATGACCTTTCTCATCCCTGTCTCTTTCTGTCTCTTTTTCTCTGTTTCTCTTATTTTCTCTCCCCCCCGCCCCCCCCCCTCTCTCTCTCTCTCCATCACCCTTTTCTCTTTTCTACCTCTTTCTCTCAATTTCTATTTCTCCATTTCTCTTTCAGTACCACTCTCACTCCACTTTCCCCCAACTCCACCTCCCCAACTTATTTATGGTATTTCCCTATTATTATATCCCCTCTCTTTCCCTCCCCCTTCTTTCTTTCTTTCTCTCTCTCTCTCTCTCCTTCTCCCTTACTCACTCACTGTATACTATTTAAAATAAAACACATGGTTCCATAGCGCTAGCTCGCTGCGTACGTCACGAAATTAGTGTACCGAAGCTAAGCGAATAATAATGCGCTGATGGAATTAAGTAAAAATCCGCGGTGCAGGCGCCGGTGTATGATAAATTGAATAATGATGTTGGTTTTTAATAACGTGAGAAACATTACCAGCGTCTCGGAAATCAGTTTGGATCTGGGTCATATACCAAACCGCGATCGAACAGAAACAGGAAAGGAAAAAAGATAGCGAGAGTGGGAAAAATGATGGAACAAATATCGTGCCATCCTATGAGTGTCATCAAAACATAACATTATTTAAAAATAAGATATCACTTTGAATATTTCTTATTCTTTATTTCTCAGTATTTTCAATAATCATTTCTCTCGCTAAGAGTATTTTCATTATTCCGAAACTATACACTGTAGGCCTATTATTTATTTGGTAACAATGTATGTTTTGCGTTAGAACATATAGATGGATATCTGTAACATATCATAACCATATGAATTAAATAATAAATGCAATGTGTCAAAGTTTTGTTAACATTTCATTCCCAAATGATTTTTTTTTTCACTTTTACTAGAATCCCTTCACAAGTAATGCATTTCGACATTATCTTACAGAGTTACAGTCTTCTTTCATAGGACACTAAATCTCTCAATACCCATAATAAAGTCAACTTGAACAAACTCTTAAAGATACCGGAGTAAATTCCCCAGTTTGTTTTTTCTTGGTTTGTATTTCATGTGAAAGTTCCTTTTATTTAACTAATAAAATGAGCCTTATTCACCCCCAATGTGTTTCGTATATTTATAATTTCATTTTGAAATTGTTCGACTTTTTGACGTCGCCCCACGTCAAAAAATTAACGGACTATTTTTAATTTTAATGTTTAGCTCCCTCTGAGGTTTTTGATATCCTATTCAGGGAAACCCCTGAAAGTTTCTGATTTTTAGATCCTTAACAGGGATTTTTTTTTCAGATCTTGCATAGTATTGTACACGGCCTATTCGAGGATTGGTTCTTCTTACGACATTTTTTTTTTTAATTAAAAAACTAGCCGTTAATTTGTCACAGTCGATACTGAATTTCTCATCTAAATTGACTCTCTACTGGTGAGATATGAGTTATTATGCTGTCTAAGCATCAGATACTGAATGTTGATATATCTAGATACTTTGAATCATAGTTTTACTTTTTGAAGCGCGTTTTGACCAGTACTGCAATATCTCTTTAAATCAGCCAGGGGACTGTTGAGTTCTGGTCATGTGATCATGGTGATCGCTATGTGAAGGAAACTTGAGAAATGTATAGATTGTGTAGTATTGTGTATATTTGAGGCTTTGAAAACACCAAAATAAGAATCCTCAGTGCTGAACATACAATTAACAGCACTGCACAGTGCACACAGAAATGAGTATGTGGGACTACACACTCATGTAGCATGAAAGTTGGTCCAGATCTTCAGCTCTCCCTAGTCATATTTCAAATCGCCACGGTAATAACATAATAATAAGGATAATGCTCATAATTCATTTTTCGTCTTTACCAGAACTCAGTCTTCCCCATCTATCATAATCTACATGATCTAAAAGCTACACCGATCCTATGATGGCATGGCATGTTTGCTTCTTTTGCTTCTCTTGTCATATTGTTAGTAGGTTAAGCACAGCCTGTTGAGGTCCAAACGCATAGCCCCCCCCCCCCTCCCCCCACCCGCCCACCCACTCGCGACCCCACCCACCCTTTCCCAAAGCTTACTTGCTTTAATTAGTGTCGCGAGGAATTTGCGTGGAGGCTGAACTCTCTTACACCTCATTTGAAAGTTAAACGAGAGCTCATAATCTCCTATTATGCGCTTTACGATAATTACCCCTGAGAACATTCGCCATGCATGTTTACTGTGTGTGCTTAAAAATTCCGGTTGATCATTTAAGACCATCAGATGCTGAAAATTTAATACATTCTATATCAAATTTCTTTTCTTTTCTTTTCTTTCCTTTTTTTTTAAGGGCGGGGGGAGGGGGGGGGGGGTAAGTATCTTCTGGATATTAGTAAACTAATGCAAAGAAAATTAAAATAAATTAAAATGAAATAAAAGTTAATTTTGATGAAAACGGATGTAGCATGTTTTGAAAAGATCTCTTCATTGCATTCTGACTTGTTCGCTGCCTTTTTAATACCTTTCTCATGATATCAAGCCTAACATGACAAACTTATTCTTTCCTTCAGGTATTTTTACGACATAGACATTTTTTTTTTTCATGTCGTGTTGTGTGGGGGAGATCTACTAATGCAAATGAATTAACAAAAGAGAAGATAATTTGGCATTTATAAGCAAATATATCAGGAAAGACAAAGTTTGGTTGTGTTGCTGATCTCCACCCCCCCCCCCCCCCTTTGAAAGACCTTTGAAAGCATTGGATGAATTCCATTAACAAATTTCTTTTTTTCTTCTTCTTCATTTGCCTTATCATTTACCATTACAAGAAAGACTGATTTCCTAAATCATCGAACATATGCTTCAAGGCGAATGTCATTAATTAAATTTTCCCCTCTCCACATTTTTAAAATTTTAATTCCAGCCTTTTCTTCAAAAAATAAAAAATAAAGGCACGAAGTCGAGGTAACGTACATTGATTGTGTAACTAATCTGACAATGGATAATCTTTCTATCGCATCACAAAGGTCTTCTTTCAAAGAAACACTTCACATCGTAGGAGTCCTTGATTAATCAGGATATGCACAAAGCCTTCAACCCCGGCCTTAAAATTCTTTTTAGAGTCGAGTTACGGGACCGATAATCAACCGAAAATCTAAACGCAACTCTGGCCGATTGCGATAACTGATTCAATAGAGTATCCGATTTAGTATCGATTTAGAAATCAAATCGTCCTGTTTTCTATCCTTGTATGATTCCTCTGTAGTGATAGTGTTACATGCTGCGATCCTTTAAAACGGGATTGATAAAAGCCGCTAACCTTATTTAACATGTTTAAAAAGGGAGTCACGTGAAATTGAATTATTGTGAACCACATTTGTTTGCGTCAAAAAGGGTGGATTAATTTAGAAGCTTGGTTGCATGATAGGGAAGAAAAGCAGAGGTGTTTCTGGAGGTCTCCTTATTTCGGAACGCGAATTTTAAAGGGTTGACGAATATTAATAACATATCTATCGATTCCACTTTCAATCATTGGTGTCGATCCCGGGGGAAAAAATAAGGTGGGGGATGGCCTGTTTAATCATCCAAACTCATTATGTTTGATCTTGGAATACCATCACATTCTTTAATGATTAGAAGTAAGAAAATAAGAAATGCCATAATTTCAATGCGAAAATATCTTATGTTATGATTATTAATATTTTGTTGTATTTGCCGTGACTCTAGACAACATTTAATAACACAGAAAACCATTTTGGGATGCTCTAAAATGCGAGTTTAATAGACAGATTTTTGAAAAAGTTCCTGGTGTGGGAGGGGGATACTACTACTACTACTACTACTACTACTACTACTACTACTACTACTACTAAAGTTTTAATTGGATTTTAGATCTGGAATAGATGGGGATATTTGGAACAAATTCTCTCTTTTATGTCTTTGAATTTCATATTCTACTTTCATATCTTACTAAGATTGGGAAACTCTTAGAAAGCTGATTACCATATTACTGCTTTGTTGGAATAATGATTGATTATTATGATACGTTATAATAATATTAGAAAATAGTGATAATAATGATAATAATAATAATAATAATAATAATAATAATAATAATAATAATGATAATAATAATTATAATAATAGTAGTAATAATAATAATAATAATGATAATAATAATGATAATAATGATGATAATAATAATAATAATAATAATGATAAAAATAATAATAATAATAATAATAATAATAATAATAATAATAATAATAATAATAATAATAATAATAATAATAATAATAATAATAATAATAATAAATGGTGATAATAATAATTTTCTTAACCAATGGAAGCCTCATCAGCTTAAATGCTGTTCTTCCCGAGGGCCCTGCAATAATTATTACCCTAGTAATTGCCAGGTACCCATTTACACCTGGGTGGAGAGGGACAAATGTGGGTAAAATACCTTGTCCAAGGATGTAAGCATCAAGCAAGGATTGAACCCAGGACCTCTCGTATGAGAGTCAAGAGCCTTCACCGATATACCACATAGCTCCCACGACGCTAATATCTTTCTTGCATTTGACGTAGGTTGAACATTTCTTATAAACAATCCGTCTTTTCTGGGATCAAATAAGCCCACGACTACAAGAGATCATCGAAAATATGCATATCACAAATCGAAAATATCACATCGAATATATGCATATCATAAATTTCAAGTCATGTTATAATTTTGACGCTTGATGGACCAAGATCGCGCCTACTCGCAGTCGCTCTCTTACCCCTTCTCGGCTTTCTTCTTCCGAGGGCTACACGCCTAGACCTGAAGAGAGCCACAAACACTCCAGAAACGACTAGATTTCAGGAAAATCCCTCTCACGGCAGACACTTGACCCGGGCACCCCGGGCGATTCAAAATGGTGATCGAATATCAAAATACAAAACCCCCGGTACTCCAAAACAAAACCCCAAAAACGAGGTAAAGACAAAATCGAATAAACTGACACGGCGTCGTATTATGAGGAGAATCGGGGATGAAGGTGATGACGATGATAGTGATAAGTCGATGTTTGATTACTATATTTTTATTCTTATTTTAAATCCTTTCCTTCTATCTCCCTCAGTATAAATCAGACATATTTGACAGTTTATTCCTAAGGGCAAATCGCCGATCATAATTCAAACGCGATAGGTTTATCGAGTGTTGTGTGACAGTATCTACATCGCCGCGTTCATTCTCGTAACTCATCAAATGTTGTTGACTACCGAGGAAAAATAATCTGGTCCCTGTGTGAACCATTTTATAGGCGGAAAATACTTGGTGATACGACCTCATGGCGACGGAAAATAAGGGATAATGTTTCATTTTCCATTTTTTCCCCTTCATTTTTGTTTTGTTTGTTTCTTTGTTGAAAATTAACGACAACCCGTTTTGGTCAGGTCATATATATTCGGTACTCTTTATGAAACTATCAGATAATCTAAGACTACCAAGTTCTGAGACTGACAATGTAGCGCCTTGGGAGGGGGTGACCCGCGGGACGCAGGCATTGTGGAAAAGGCAATTGAAAAGGGCGACCAGGAGAAAAAAAAATGTATTCATATTCAGCGATATAAAGATGTCACCACAATGAACTGGGCAGAATATTGATATCAGACAGAAGAATGAAATTGACCAAGAAAAGGGGAAGAAAGAAAGGACGGGAGAAAGAGGTTTAGAGCAGATAACGAGAATGTGGAAGATGATTGAGGCAAAAAAAAAAATAGAAAAGGAGGAGAATGAGTGGAAGAAGAAGAAAAAAAGAAGAAGTAGAAGAAGAACAACAACAACAACGATGAAAAGAAGGAAAATATGGAAGAAAAATAGAAAGAGGGAAGAAGATGAAGAAGAAGAAAAGCAAGAACAAGAACAAGAACAAGAATAACAAGAAGAAGGAGAAGAAGAAGAAGAAGAAGAAGGAGAAGGAGAAGAAGAAGAAGAAGAAGAAGAAGAAGAAGAAGAAGAAGAAGGAGAAGAAGAAGAAGAAGAAGAAGAAGAAGAAGAAGAAGAAGAAGAAGAAGAAGAAGAAGAAGAAGAAGAAGAAGAAGAAGAAGAAGAAGAAGAAGAAGAAGAAGAAGAAGAAGAAGAAGAAGAAGAAGAAGAAGAAGAAGAAGAAGAAGAAGAAGAAGAAGAAGAAGAAGAAGAAGAAGAAGAAGAAGAAGAAGAAGAAGAAGAAGAAGAAGAAGAAGAAGAAGAAGAAGAAGAAGAAGAAGAAGAAGAAGAAGAAGAAGAAGAAGAAAGCCCGGGGCGATTTGGTACAGGACCAACTGTCAGGTGATCGAATATTGATCTTAATATTCTACCAAACAGTTGTTGTTCGTTTTGCATGTGCATGGTTCCAGTGTTTCATAACAGCATTGATCTAGTCACGTGACTTCGAACAGGGGCCAAAAGACGTCAAATTACCGATAATCATGACAAAAATACTTTCCGCAAAAAGAGTTGCGGACAAGATATTTGGATTAGATTTTTTATCATTATCACGTTGGTCATACATTTTAATTTGTCTTCAACTTAGACCCCCCCCCAAAAAAAAATATAATAATAATTGTTTCACTAATTGATTAATTGAGAATAATAATTAAATTGATTGATTGGAATGGTTTTATTTATTATCAAACTTCGCAGCCAAATGGCTAAATTGTGTCTGATTTACAATGTGGAAAAATAATAAAAATAAATAGATAAATTTGATTAAATTAAAAATAGAAAAATACGACTAATAGAATAAAAATATGCGAATCATATTCAGCAAAACTGAACACCCTCGACGAACAGTAAAAAGCTGATCTAGTGTTGAGAACGAAAACAATGAGGGTGTTACAACATACACGTACATTGATACGTTTTTTGACATTTTTTGTATAACAGTAAATGATTATTTCGACGTGCAAACAAATTAGTCTATTGGCACATTTAGTGTACTTACATCTATATCATTGCTACCCAATATTACTGAAACTCTTCATGATAGACATTGTCTTACAAGGGATGAACCCTCCCCCCCCCCCCCCCCCTACTTCTTCTTCTTCTTCTTCTTCTTATCTGGCACCGGGCAAGAAGGAGACTCACATGACATCATTTATTTTTTCATTTCGTCAATGAGTTGTTATCGTCAACAGATCGCTTGAGTTAAATCAATTTCATCTTCCTCTCACAGCGTGAAAAGGCATAATTACCTCTGGGCCTTCCTACCTTCAGTTTCGGGAGAAATCTGTCTGTCTTCTCTTTTTCTTTTCTATTGTATTATTTGGAACTACCGTAGTACAGCGCGCACTCCCCAACTTCCACCCACAAAAAATTAAGCAGCAGAAATAATTACTTCTCACGTACGTTTTACTGTGAGTTGAATCAATAAAGTCCATGTATCCCGGGGGTTTCAAACAGTTCCATGGCGTGATCCTAGAACTGAGCTTAAGTGTATTTTCTTAATTTTTTTTTTCTGAGGTGGGAAATAAATAACAGTGATTACATTCGCACGAGGGTGAGGAGTTCGTGAGTTGGCGTTGCATTTCACGTGAAAAATTAAAGTCATATAGTTTCTACATGGCATTCAGTTGGGGCGCCTATTAAGTCACTGCAGGTTGCAGTACTACCAGTTTCCTTGCTAAATCGTTGTAATCATATTCCTTTAAGATGACTTCAGTTAGGTTGTTTTTTAATTGAAGGCCTAATATCTTATTTTTTACACAGTGAATATCATTTATGAATCAATCAATCACTGTATCGACTGTGTGTGTCCTATAAAGGGCTACGAATATATTTTAAATTATAATTATTTTTCTATTCTTTTGCTGAGCTTTTTAAAGCAGGCGCTCAGGTTTTTCAAAAAAAATCCTTCGTACTAAGAAAAGGCGGATCCAGGGGCACAAGGGAGCCCCCTGTCTTTTACAACAAAGTAGCCGTAGCATACCTAAAAATGTGTCCCCTCCCCCGAATAATATGTTCTTGTTTCCCCCCGTATTTTTCGACCCAAACAGGGACCTTAGAAATAAGTGTGTGTGTGTGTGTGTGTGCGTGGACAGGTATAGCCGTATGAGCGAGGACGGTGAACAAAGAAAAATTCCTGAGAACAATAGTCCTCGGAAGTTGAACAATAGTCCTCGGACGCCAAACAATAGATTTGAGCCTTATTCCGTCAGCTTTCCGAGGACAGGAGAATAATAGAGGAACAATAGCTGTCCTCGAGAGTAAAGGCAAAAAAGACGGTGTGCGCGTGCGTGTGTGTAATTGGGTTTTTACAGATGTGTATCAATCAAATAATTATGATTATTTACGTCTGGGATCGCCTTTTAACGTCACCATCCGAAATAGGTGACTGAGATTCGAACCTGGGTCCGATTAGAGTCAGTATGTATATAGGCGAATACAAAGAGCTGCCCGCAGACGTTACCCCTAGACCAACTCCTGATCCCTAAGAAATGTGACATTTAAAAAAAAAAGTTTTTATGCCTGTTAGAGAATTTTCAGAATTGCTGTTTCGAGAGTGACTTTATAGGTAGCACATTCTTCTGAAGAAACAATCATTCATATGTTCACAGGTGTGATTTTCTTCATAATGCTTTATTCATCATGTAATGATGTGCCATTGCTACCATGTTACATTCACAATAAAATTTTCTTCATCCCTGAGATACCTTTACTGAAATCTAATTTGCGCCCTCTGTACTTCATATTTAGCACATTGGAGTTTCATTGTTGATCAAGTTTTTCACGTAGAATCAAATGGTCATAGTGTTACATTGCTTTGTGATTGCACATTTTACAAAATGCACATTATTTTCCGTCTTTTTGTGGTACATCGAAATCACACCAAAAACTTAAACCCTCACATGGACAAAAATGTGTCCAGTGTGAACGTTCATTTTACTAGCGTCTCGATGTTCGTTTGCTCCTGGGGGTCTTCACACTGACTTGAAATATCCGGTGGGCAGTTGTCCAAACAAGAGGGCACACTTCTTGGTCCTACTCCATATATATGTATGGAAGGTGTGGAATCGAGAGAGAAAGAGAGAGAAAGAGAGAAAGAGAGAGGAGGAAAGAGAGACATATCATAAGAGAAAGACGAACAGGTGCATACATGTAGGCAGACACGCATACGGACAGACATGGGGGGGGGGGGGCTATCCAAGAAGTAGTAATAATGCCACAGATTCGGGCCATCATTGTATAAATTTGTGTTCAAACTTGGGGGTTTAAAAAAAAGAAAGATTGAAGTCGTTGTTCTCTCTCTCTCTCTCTCTCTCTCTCTCTCTCATATCGAAAGAAGTAACATATTCTCTCTTTTCATTTTTCACAATTTTATATATATATACACACACACACACACACACACACACACACACACATATATATATATATATATATATATATATATATATATATATAATGTGAAAGCGAGAGAACAATGGTTGCGTAGCTTAAATCAAATTTCCCTAGAGTTGTCTTCCCTTTTAGAGTATTTAGCAAAGGTTGAATATATATATATATATATATATATATATATATATATATATATATATATATATATATATCACAGCAATTTTTACATTTTTAGGGAAAAGAAAACAAATATTTACGATAATCATTTCTGACACATTTTCTCAATTTGACTCACTTTTCATTTCGTAAATAATACCCCTCTTCCTCTTATATTTTTCTTTATTCTCTCTCTCTCTCTCTCTCTCTCTCTCTCTTCATTATACATTTGGAACACATAAAAATCATTTCACAAATTACATTCCATCAAATTTGTTGGAGATCTTGAAAATCACGGTTTCCGCAAACAAAACTTCGATCTAAATGGACTTCAACACTGTCAAACACAGACCTGCTTTTACAGCTTCCTTTGTCAGTAGTATCTCATTCAAAATCTTCCTGACATTTTCTCGATGGACACTAAATGCAAGGACATAATGCAAATTGACACGTGACTAGCATAAAGTTACGACATTACTAATGAAACTGTAGCTCATGACACTGTCAAAGCATGTTGTCTCAGGCCCATTTGCATTCCAGTTGAAACACACTTCCATTCATAAAAAAGCAAAACTTAAACAGTAATGAGCAAGTCAACATCAGTCTCCAATGTGACTAGCAAGCTTACATGGCTACGAGGATAATGTGACGAGCCTTAAAGGTGTCGTGGTTTGGTGGATAATTCACAGGGATGTGGATCAAACGGTTCATGATTCGAACCCCAGCCAAGGCAATAACGTCCTTTGGCAAGACTTCAAGCTACATTTCGACACCCCTTTGCCCAGGAGGTACCTGTGAGGATTGCCGAAAGCTATTGTGACTGCCTTTGCCATTGCCCTGCAAGCATACATGTAAACCTTGCAAATTTTGGTAGGAATACTTTGAACTCGGAGAGTGGAGATAGTACGCACTTAAACGGGCTGGAAATCCAGTCACCATGAATAAAAATAACAGTTTTAAAAATCATTATTGAGTGGCATATGAATTGCAGCATGACATTGTCAAAATATTCAGTTTTTATTTGATAAAATGAGGAGGACGTAAAACTGACGATAACAAATGTCACTTCTCAGTCACTGGATCAAGCCCCAAAGTCAGGAACATGAAACGAGAAAAAATAGTAATCCCCAATGTGAAAAAATAACTGAAATATTTTAATGTCACACAATCATTCATCCTTTCTCCCACACACCACCGACTGCATCAGTGGAAAAAATATAAAAGGTTGACATCTATGAAGTCTCATTTGGCGTGAAATTTAGGCATATCCCTGTTCTAGTAAGGTCAGAGGTTGATACAGAGGGAATGGGGGCACGTAGTCCCCCCCCCCCTCCCCTTCACCCAAATCAGGCAGATCATAACTGCAAAAAAAAAAAAAAAGGTGTCCCTATGATAATACACCCTGCACAAATTTCAGACAGAAAAATTGCATTAAAATGTCAAACGTTTTTTGTCATTGTTTGTCAGAAAATTAAATCAAAAATAGATGTTATTGTGCCCCTCCCCCCCCCCCCAAAGTGCATCCTGGAACCGTCATTGATGGTCTGCCAAGTACATGACTAGAGGGCCAGCAAGTAAAGTGAGGTTCAAACTCTTTATTGAATCTGTTTATTAATGTATTTGGAATAAAAAGAACAAAAGAGCCTCCCCCCCCCCCTCTCTCTCTCTTATTCTTTCCCCTTTTCTCTCTCTCTATCTCTCTCTATCTGTCTCTGTCTATCTCTCTCTCTCTCTTTCTCCCTCTCTCTCTCTGTCTCTATCTATCTATCTCTCTTTCTTTCTCTCTCTGTCTCTCTCTATCTCTCTCTCTTTTGCTCAACTTCCAGTCTCAGTGTCAGTGATCACTTCTTCGAATTGCTAGTGAATAAAAAATTAAACACGTTTTAAAAAAAAAAAATCGAACCTACGATTTTCTGTTATCTCGGATACAACTATCCGGGTAGTATCGTAATACGACTTTTCTTCTTCTTCTTCTTCTTTCATTGGTAGATCAAGGTTCCGACTTCCCCGAAACAACTCGGAGTATGGATACATTTCTTCAAAATGAACGTGTTTCTGTCGATGTGAAACTCATACCATCCCTAAATAGGTTAAGTGTGTCCTTTTACTTTGTTAGACGAAAATAAAAGCGCAAAATATACCCTCTTTGTGCATGATACCAGACGGCAAGTGGTCGAATGGAAGTGCTATTCCGATATCAACACCTATATAAAAGTCATTGAAACTCGAGGAGTGCTAACCTGAAATTGTGTCATGTGCTATTGGGGTATTCTTGAAAGTCTTCTTATATATAGTTTTCCGCTGGCACTTTGTTCTGACACATCCTATTTCATTATCCCTTGTAATGAGCATTTCATTCATGGTATTCTTTTCTTTCAACTCTTCAGGCTTGTGTTTTCATCATCAGTCTGTTCTACCGTTACTACCAATCTTGGCGTCTTTGGTATCTGCCTGTCTTTTATTCAATTTATGTATATTTATATTACTGCAATATTTTGTTGCTGACCCTTTTTGTTTTAAGTAGCCACTCGGAAAAAAACAACAACTGAAGTCATGTTTTTGTTCTCTTTCTCTTTCTCTGACGCATTGTTCTTTATAATATACACTACCTTACCTCCCATCACTTTCTCTCTCTCTCTCTCTCTCTCTCTCTCTCTCTCTCTCTTTCCCTCTCTCTTTATAGCTCACCAACTCCTCTCTTCTACATTCCTATTTTATATGTCCTCATTATCTGTAAGATTATTATCATATCCCCCTTGGCTTGTCCTCAATGTGGCACATTTTTCTCCCTTTAGTCTTCCAGCCCCTCTACCAATTTTGAAAATTTCATTATAAAGTCAACATTTACCTTAATCGTGTTTCAACAAAGTAATTGTCGTTCTTTCCATGTCTCCGTTTCAGTTCTATTATTATCATCCCAATTTTCTTTTGTCCTCTCTCAAAAAACCTCCAACTTAGATCCTTTGTTCGATTCCACACCTTGAAAGCGCCCTCTCTATATAGCCCTTTGCATATTATAAAACCAATCTGTAAAGTATTATTTCTTCTTTGTTGCCTCTAAGCTACCATTCGGGCAATGCATTAGGTTTAAGGGTCATACCCCGGTCAACCATATAGTCGCTAACACACTGCCATTATGTAAAACACATTCCCCAGCAAATAGCACTTAAAAGGGGTTTTAAAGTAACTTTTAAGTGAAAAACTGCAATCAACTTATTCTTACAAAATATATGCTGTTGTTTTAATCCGCACGTGTCTCATGTTTTTGGTACACTAATACTGTATCCTCCTGGAAATCATACATATCGATGACGACAAACACAGCTATGCATACAAGGGACTAAGGATTAATACCTGTTGCAATAGGATTTGATATCCCACTTGTTCAGATAAGGAAATAAGCAAATATATGGCATTTTCAATATAATCCGTTTACAAGAGGCTTTTTCATTTAAAGGCATGCAGGGGCATATGCATTTGGAAAAGACCCACAATAGACTTTTCCCCTTCTCTGTTCAAAATCAGACATTCTGCAAGTGTTGATATATTGGGTAACGCTTTGATATAGATTTGAGTACCCATTGCGAATTGGCATTTTGGAAACCCAAATAAGGAATAGTTTGCTTGTATGCAAGTAAAAGGTGGTCAAAATTGGACAAATTATTACCCAGATGACCTTTGACTTGTCAACAGATGATCAGAGACGTAATTAAAGGTTTTCAAGGTTTCAAGCTTTCTTTTTATTTTCCACATGATGTCTTTCAGTATTTTACATATATAAAAATTGATATAACATAATATCAAACAAAATAACGATTAGAAATGGTTACATGAATGGAATTTAAAAAAAAAAATTAAGTACAGTAATTACATCTAATAAAAAAATTTACTATCATAATTTCGGTAATATAAGGCATAGTAAAGAAACAAAAGTGGAGGAGTCTATTAAAAAGCACATTTTGTATTTTATAGACCCCTTTGTGAGAAAAAAAAATACTTACAAATGCTCTGAGTATATGAAAATTATTAATAAATATATATGATTTCTATCATGCTGGGAATATTCATGTCCAGAACTTTTTTTTTTTTTAAGTAGACCCAAGTGTTATTTTCACAGAGGAGTAATCATCATCGAAGTTTGATCATAAATTAATTTTTAATGTAGAACCATTAGTATTATGTATTTATAGTTATTTGCAAAGTTAATTTTCTTTACGAATATTTCAACGGAAAGTATCCCAGTTTCCAAATTAATTCAGTCATCTCTCTCTCTCTGTCAATTGTTTAGCTCAATACTGTCGACTAATCAATAAATCATACATCCAACCATTAAAACTATAAGTACAGCTAAAGCTGTATTACGAGAAGCAATACTTCCAGGTCTTCACAAGACGTGTATACTTGCAAATGTGACTTCTTTACTAAAATAGTAAAGTAGTATTACTACTACGGGTTCAATATTACTCATAGTTTCTCATAGTGAGACTATGAATACATCGGTATAACATCAAGAATGTGATAAACAACAAAATAAATTTATTTTCATATTCAATGTAAAATTTATTTTTAATAGTAAAATCATTTTATTCAAGGAATGAAATAATTTAAACATTGATTTATTTATTTATTCATTCCTTCATTTTGTCTTCTTTATTCTATACTGTATGGTTGGCCTATTCAGTTATGCAACACTGCTTTACAAAGGCGCACAGTAAAGTAAGTCAACAAATCATTCTACATGAAAATACAAAATACATAACAATTAGGTGACATGGTAAATTACAAACAAACAAAAAACGTAGAGTGAATTAATGGTATCAATATAAAATGTTCATGTTTGAATAGTAATTTCATCATTCCATTGAGTCAAGACTTAAAGCTTTGTATAGTTTTTAAACTTATAAATGGATGTACACGTCTGAAAATTACCAGGGAGTGCAAATATCATTATGTACATTATGTACATTATTGATTATTACATGAAATTAATAAAACAATACCCATGAACATAATTATACGCTACAAATCTGTAATATATATATATATATATATATATATATATATATATATATATATATATATATATATATATATATATATATATATACCACACCAGGTAGTTGATGGAATTCTTCAAGTATCATCATTTATAAGTTCTTATCATTGCTTATGTTTATATTCAATATAAATAGATAAAATCGTTAAAATCATAAGCACAAAATAACCCTCTGTGACAGTGTACAAAATCATAAATCTACCTAATGTCGGAAATACTTCACGGTTATACTGGAAAGTGTTGTTGTACCGCTTTTATTGTATCTGCACATAAATGACGAGAAAATGTAAACTACGGCGTTCCATAGAAAATACTTCATGATACTCTCACCCATACCCCACATTTATAGTCAAGCCCCCCCCCCCCCTCTCTCTCTCTCTCTCTCTCCCTCCCTCTATATTTTCACCCTCTCTCTATTCTAATTCTCTCTCTTTCCTCTTCTTTCACTCTCCTTTCTATCTCCCTCTCCCTGAAATTTGTTCGCGTGCCTGCTTATTCATAGAAACGTGCGAGGGATTAAAAATGCTCAGCGGCGCACGCTTCCATTCCCATACCAGGCTAGGCCTGTATGAAATAAAAACAGCATCGCAGGCCTGGCTGGCTCGAGTGGATGGGTGATGAGAAAAGCCCTTTGCCTTGTGGAAGCTCGTTCGAGCTCCGGTCCGACCTTCTTTCTCTCTCCCTCCCTTACTCAATTTGTTCTCCTTTTTTTTTCTTTCTTTTTTTTTTGCTGTTTTTATGGGCGTTGCCACGCATGCGCACTGTGCCCAATGTCGCGTTGTTCTTCTCCGAATTCAAGGCCCCGGTGCATGCAGGACAATGTAGGAGAGAGAAGAGAGATAGGGGAAGAAAAATGGGCAGGGCTTGTCGAGCTGATTACCCCCCTTCCAATCTTACTCTCTCCCTCTACCTTAACCCGCATCCCATTCGAAGCTACCGTATAGGGCCTATACGTGCATTATCTTATCTTGCTATACACTTCTCTTACCCCTCATCTCCCACATTAAACCATGGCCCCGTATATAAAGCTTAATGCCACCGTATTCGCGAGCCATTTGGATGAGTTGCGTCAATCGAGGTTTAGGGAGCTCACCGTTATCTCATCGTCACCTCAGCAACATCTTTTCAGCAAGCAAGGGAATGCATCCAGCTTCCCCATCTCTGTTCCTCGTCCTCCTTCTCTCTCAATCGAGGTGATTTCTCCTCCACATCCCTTATACTACCACCACCAGAACCAGCATCATCTTCATCATCACCATAGTCATCATCATCCTCGTAGACAAAAATGCCAGTTCCTTAATTTTTGAACGTACGAAACAACCACCTTGCGCCGGTGCACAGAGGAGAACAGTTGAAAAAATTTGTGCATTTCTTAAGAATTATAGACTCTTATTTGCGATGAAGCCTTCCCTAAAAACCAGAAATGTCATTATATTTCCAAAGATGCATTTAAAGGATGGGAGGATGGATGGAGATGCTACGTATGGTTTCATGTGATAGATCTTTAAAAGACGACATCGGAAAAGACGTAATGCTGAACGGAAGGTAAGAATAAGTTTTTCTTTGTATTTAGCCATTGTGAGAAATATGCGTTAAATGTATTAATGTATAGCTATCGCCTCCACTCTCTCTCTCTCTCTCTCTCTCTCCACTCTCTTGTTATATCAAGCATCTATGCCACCTTTAAAATTGTTACGTGAATTTTTTCAACGTTTGTACCCTTTACGAGAAATTAATCACTATACTGTATAGTAATGTATTACTTTTGTAATTGTGTTCACAAGAATTGTTAAAGACGATTTTTAATTCCACCCATTGACGTTTGTACCTCTGGTTACGAGGGGAACGATTATTGCATTATTTCCGGAAATTTATACGTTGGTTGGCAACGTAAATCCGCACATAGAAACACTCGCGTCGTGTACATGAATATACGCCAAGTATTATAATGATTATTCCCCCAACTTGCTTTTGAAAGATCATCAAAATTTAAAGTCAAGTCAATCGGGGGATTTAGCTGGGAAAGGAAATCCATGAAATATTCATATATACAATGACCTTTTATGAGTTGACAGTTCCCCTCGCATTATCTACATCAGAAAAAGGAAATGCGACCAAGTTATTCATGATGAGTTTCAGTAACGCGATTATACGCTTCGCGCACGTCTTCATGACAATATAAGAACACTTTCCTCTCCCTCTTCATCTAAAGAAAAAAATGTTCATTCGATGAGACCGGTAAAAAATGAAGAAATCGTCTGATTATTGAAGTCATGCTAACAAAAGCAAGTTTGATTCTGTCATGATCGCAATGAAAAGCCATCGTTTTTTTGTTTTTTGTTTTTTGTTTTTGTTTTTGTTTTTTTACCGTCGTAAAGTCATCTTCTTCCCACTTTTTTTTGCATTCATCTTCTACATTATTATTTCTTTTAGTTGGATGACGTTCTTAGAATTAAATCAACATGATCCCTGTGGTAAACAAGAAGTATTATTCCGATATTACGTTGACGTCTATTCGGCCCTGTAGTTGTGCCACAAGTGAGTTTGAAGCCGGACAAATTTGTTTTAATTGTGGTCCTATCTTAACGTCGTTTTTTGTGTGTATTTTGTCAAAGAAATAAATTATCTTTAGCTTAATCGAAGATCGTTTATTTACCTTACTGAAAATACAAGTATTCATGGCATTGTTAACAACAATATCTCACAATAATTTTTGTTTACAGTATATGGCGATTAATGAGTTAGATCGCGAGGTTAGTGGGCAGGGTGGCGATCACTCAGTATTGCCCAATCACCACGGGCGATCATCACCCTGCCCCCCCCCCCCCTCAAAAAAAAAACCCTTTTACAAATCATGTCCATCAAATGCAGATGGTCTCATGGGAATAATTCATTGCAAAGCTACCTCTTTCAGACAAACAATCAAAGACAAACGAGATGGACATTTTGTTTTGAACCAAAGAAGAGCCAAAAGCAAAAATACACCAACTTACATCCCAACCTGAAGCGCAGCAGGTTTCCTATGTGGAAAGAATGAATCAATATTTAACTTATCAAACCCATATCAATAATTGGAATATAATGTGATTAAATTGAGATTGCTAAATCCATTTAGATATCGCATAATCGCATCCATTCCCATTCATCCCGCCATTGTATATGGTGTGTCATGATCTCCACTATTTGCGCCTATGTGCGTCATGGACGCGACCCGACGCCATTAATTTGTGCATTTCTAACGAGTTGCACAAGCAATGAGGAAGTATAGAATATTGGAATTAAAATTTGCGCTCGTCAAACACTGCGAGGATATGTAATTATAAAACGCGATGGCGAGAACAGAATGAGCTGAATGCATAAAGTCCATCTCGCTCTGACAAAAATCGGAAGGAGAGAGAAGGAAGGTAAAAATGATATAATGACTTTGAGGACGGGCAATGTCTCTTAATTAAAAGAATGCTCTCCAGGCGGTGTTGATTGGCTTGCTAGAGGAAAAACAAATTCTTGTTTGAATATCGATTACTATTTGGTTGGAAGCTGGTGATATTTCACAAAAGGGAAATAGCTTTATTTATTTAGGGATGGAAAAACACACTGACGCGGAGGGCAGTGGAGAGGGGATTGATTTGCTAGGAATAATGCTATTCTTGGGAATTCGATCATTCCATTTTCCTCCAAGAATCACAGAGACGACGTTACACTCTGCCTAAAATATCGAAAGGAGGTCAAAAACCTATAAATAAACTTGGCTTTAAATCAATGGATTAAAAAAGGGAATAAGCATAGAACATAGTTTCGGACTATAAAACATACTAGATGCGATTCGATTTTAGGAGTTTGACGTTATGATGTTAGCGAAGGAAACCGAAAAATAAACTATATTGGAATGCATATTTTATGTCGTAATGATATTCCTTTCCCCCCTTTTTAATGCATTTTCAAGCTTTGAAATTTTCCTTAATTAGCCCTGCAAACAAGTCATAGGGAGCATACTCCTCTCTTTTCCTTACGTTCCTTTACGCGCGCTGTGCTGAAAACGCACATCCGCGGGCACGCTCTTAAATAATACCCTATACATGATAAAACCATGACTGTCTGGGCGCGCTCTGCGATACAAATTTGAAAATTTTTGTTACCCCCTGCGAGCGCGCTCGTCGCCTGCTCTCCGTAAGCCAGTTCACACTATAACATGTACACTATGTGGTGATAAAGGGCAGGATAAAAGCGTGAATATGGAATGAGGGAGCATGAAAAGAAGTAGCGGAAAAGCCCTTTATTGTTCAGTACCAATAAACCTCATATCACCTGCCGGGCATAGCGAACAAAGAATATTGGTGACTTTGAAAAGAGCTCTAATTTATAATAATAAAAGCCGAAACACTCGCGTTTCCATAGCGATATGATTGGATAAAGAAGACAGCAATGCTATGTATCTTTATCGTCTATTCATTTATACATCTCACTCACTGACTCCATTATAATCTCTCTCTCTCTCTCCCCCTCTCTCTCTCTGTATGAGTCTATCAATAAGGTACTTGTATTCAATGAAAATGGAGAACGTCAAAAGGAGATATAATGTATAATCACCTGTCCTTTTTGGTTTCCACTTCGGTCATTATCAGTTGAAGTGTTTGCAACAACGAAATGTTGAAAAACATAGAGAGCTTACAATTACAATTTCTCTCTCTCCCTCTTCTCCCCTTTCCGTTTATTCTCCCATCTTCTCTGCCCTCTTTCTCGTCAGATTTAACTTTTCCATTCGTCATATTCATGCATTATGTGTATCTCCATATTTTCCAAAGTCCTGTCAAAATGACTAAAAAAACCCCCCACAAATAAACAACAACAACAACAACAACAAAAGAAGGAAGAAAAAAAAAAGAAGGAAGAAAGAAAATACAAGAGAGAGATAGAGATAGAGAGGGGGGGGGGGTTGATAAAAATTATTTGTTCTGAATTTCTATCAATTCTAAAACTTGAATGATGTTAATTCTGAATATTTTGTTGCATCAATACTTATAAATATGAAGGAAGAAAATACCTTCCCAAAATTAGACACATTGTCTCAATTCAGTAACGGTTGTAGACCAATGCCTGCAAACGAAATTAATTTAGACTCCCATCGAGAAATATGCGATGAGTTTTTCGGCCAAAGTACGCGATGCAAACAAAATTAATGAATGGACAAAATAATTAATTACGCTTGTTTCCCAAAATCTAAAAATTGATCTCGTCGCGACGTTTAAAATGGTTGTAGCTAAAATGGAGACAAAGGATGGTTCAAGTTCCTCATAGCCAATGATGAAGTTAAATGATGAATGTCGACGTATGATTATATAGGCCTGTATAATCCAGTTGCAAATCTTAACTAATTATGTTCAATTTTTATTTGATAATGTAATTCGTACTACATCTGGTATCATCATTTTGCATGAGGAAATTAATGTAAAATGAAGACATAGGATCCCCCCCTCTCTCTCTCTCTCTCTCTCTCTCTCTCTCTCTCTCTCTCTCTCTCGATCTCTTTCTCCTTCTCCTAGGCTTTTCCTCTATCTTTAGGATGCATTAACACTTATGAGAGTTTCTGAAATATAATAATCAAAGCTTTTGTTCTCTTTCCGGGCGTCTGTAGACATATAGTTCTACAGCAACCAATCTTAAGTGCAAACACGTTATGTCATGCACGCGTGCTTGATGAATTTGTTTTAGGTTTATTACTAAATATCTCTCAACCTCTTTCTCTGTCCCTCTATTTGTTTCTTTTTCCCTATCTATCTGACTGTCTGTCTATCTATCTATCTATTTATCTATCTATCTATCTATCTATCTATCTATCTATCTATCTATCTTTCTATCTATCTCTCCCCATTACTTTCTCAATTTATATCCTTACTTAATTATATATCTGTTGCTTTATTATTATCGTTTTATATACTTATTTGCTTTGTATCTCACTGTAATACCTTCTTCCTTTCTACCTAGTAATTTCTCTATCTTATATAGCTAACTCTCTCTCTCTCTCTCCCTTAACCTTTCTTCTTACCCATAATAGGTGTAACATTTTAGTGATAAATGACAATTCAGTATTATTATTTTTTATAGAAAAATAGGAACAATTGCAAACATAGAATCAATATCTCATTGTGCTACTATGGAAGCAAACGACTAAAATATGCAAGCAGCTTGTGGCAAACCTAGTCCTATAATTCATGATAATTATAAATATTAATTTTTCCATAATTATGAATTAGGAATAAATGAGGAATACTCAGTAGTTGGCAAAGAAAGAGAAAAAAATAAGAAGAAGAAAGAAACATGCGAGTGGAGAGTAATATGAGACGATGGAAAAACAGTCGTAATCAAAAGAAATAAAAGTATTATATATATATATATAAATATGATTTTCTCATCATATGCCAATACGTGGAACATCATGAATTTATATATATATATATATATATATTTATGTATATATGTCTTGTCCATTCCCAATCAAATGGGATAACCTCCATAAGTATGATAAGCTGATTATGAAAATTTGATGTGAAACACCAAATCGTGCATTTCTCACCATTTTTCGACCAGAGAACAAAGGTCATCCAAAAGTCATAGCGGGACAAAGCGAAAGTCTACCGGAGTAAAAGCAAGGGTTTATAATACCGCCTTTTGTTCCCGGGTTTGAGCCCTTTGCTCTAAGAAGGGCGAAGGAATGGAAATGATAAAGAGGGGTAAAACGCCAGGCGTAAATGTTTATCCATCAAGTGCGAAATGGTGCATACACAACACAAGGGGGGAAAAGTCTTGATATTTTTCTTGTGGTTGCCTTGGCTATGGGGCACGTCTGTTGCTGGCAGCACACGAGTTTTGCGCGTGGCGGGATCGCGTGCCGCGGCCACTGGCCTGTGACACGCCCCACTGCGTCGGTCGCAAAGTCCCAGTTCGGCTCGAACGAGGTCAATATTGTGCTCATTGACTGTCGAGCGCTTTGTCCTGCGTTCGCCTTTTCCTTGTTTCTCTTCCGTTTTCTTCTCTTCTCTTCATTTTTTTTTTTTTTTTTGCTTTCTCTCTCTCTTTCTCTCATTCTTTCTTAATCTAATTATTTATCTTCATCTCTCCATCATCCCCCCCCCCTCTCTCTCACTCAATCCTTTTGGAACCTAACACATACATCCATACGTATCACCCCCCCCCCCCCATATCTCTCTTTCTCTCCCTGTCACCATCTCTTTGTCTCCGCCTCTGTCTATTTCTCTTTTTATTCCCTACCACCTATTTCTCTTTCCCTGAAATATCCCAACTCTCCATAATTTCCAGTGGTCCGTTATTAGTCCTGTAAATGATATCACCATATGGTCTTTTCCATTCTGTACCAATCCTCCATTCCCGGCCTAAGTAAAAAAAATAATGATAATTTCCCTGAAATATTATGTGCAATATTGTTGAGAGTGGGGAGTGCTAGCGGAGAAGGACGGGAGGAGGACAAGGAGGAGATGGAGGGGGGGGGGGGGGGCAGGAGGGGTTACAAATCAGTAAATGGCTGTCAGTGCCACTGTGAGCTGTGTTTCACTTTATGACATGTATTTGAAATAGAACTTGGAAGGACGAACAAAGGCCATTTTGTAAGTTGATCTTAAGAGACGGAGAAAAAAAGATTGAGGAAATTTTAAAGGAGTTGGGGAGATGATAAAGGAGATGGGGTTAAGGAGAGAGGGTTCAATATCAAATATGGAGAGATTGAGGAAGAGAGAGAGAGAGAGGGGGGGAGGGGGGGGGGTTGAGAAAGAGAGAGAGGCGGAGTAGGACAAATGGACGATTAAGGAAAACCAATTTCTGCAATTTCGCATGCTTTCAATTAGTTTGGCAAATGGTGGAGATCGTATTACACCCATTCCCCCCACTTTTCTACCGGATTTTACCAACAAAAGGATCCGAGCTTCCTCGAGGTAGAAATTTACTCTATAATCGGGAGATCGAATGGGAAAGCGAGGGAGATAAAGACCCATTCCTCAGAGTCAAATTTAGCCTAGTCATTTGTCTTCAGGTTAGAGAGCACACACGCGTCGAGATAAGAAAGCGAAATTGCAGGGGGGAAATGATTTTTTGGACAAAAATAAATGAATTCACACATACCCTACTGCCTTTTCTAATCTCGCCCTCTTTCTTATAACATTAACGGACTATATCCTGACAAAGAAATTCACGTATACATCATTTCGCTGTTCAATTTATTTTTTCAAAGAAATGCATTTTAGTACCTTATGCCACATAACTTGTACATGAAGCCGGTAACGTACGACTCGCATATAAACCTCTGACATTGTGTTTAACGAGGCGTAGCCAAAAACAGAGGGTCCCAGCTGTCAAAAAGTGCCGGTTATAATTCACACAGCACCAGTGGTTCAAAGTAATTGTATTCTTTTTTAAAGAGAAGGTTGGGCTCTCGTAAAGGTGAAAATTTTATGAGCTTTTTCATTCTTTTTAGACCCATGTGGAAGATTATAGTAGTGGGAATGTCCCATTGGGAAAAAAAAACAACAACAAAAAAACTGCACTTGAAATGCTTTCATATTCCATATATAACTCATAATACATATCCTTAACAAAAATTATACAAAGTTTTATTATCGTGTGCATGTGTAGTTCATTATATCTATTTCTTTGTAAAATACGCACGATGAATATCACGAGATGAAATAGACTGATGATGTATAGAAGGAGTTAAATTACTAGTCTAAATATTTCACTGTAATATATAAATAGGGTTACAAAATCGTTTCGAATCACCATGAATGTTGGTAAAATATATTCCCAAGGACATGACACAGAGAAAACAAAAGACAGTTATTGCGAATTTATTATTATTATTAATAATAATAATTATAATAATAGCTGTTTCTTATATAGCGCCTTACCAGTTACTATGTAACCGACCATTAATAAATTACATAATTATACATAAAATTCAGTACTTGGGTAGAATTTTTGCAAATACTTTCTCATTTACGACTTTTTGCTCTTGCATATCAGTTCTTCAAATTTATCTTGGTGGATAAGTAATTTATCAGGTCCTTACTGATATTAATACTGACTTGAACAAGTTATTTGACATAATACATTTGAAATACGCAGTCACATTCATTATCCCATACAAATGAATGACATCCCCTACAATGAATTGAGCCTTCAAGTTTTAGGATACTAGGATAAGAAGCTATGGTAAAAATAGTAGAAGAAGAAAATAAACAAGAAAACATCTCAGCAATATTAAGAGACAGAGGGTCCCATTTCTCCGGGAGTCATATATTTTTTTCCTTTTATGTCTTTCTTTCCTGTCCACCATCGCAGATCAAACAACGACTGCGGCGCTTGCTCGTTGTTATTGCCAATCAAAATGAATCGGTGGATTTTGGTCGAGTTTTAGCCGGTAATTTCAGGGGGAATCCGAATAAGTGCAACTTTGGGTTCATGGACGGGAAGATGTGAGTTAAAGTGGGAGAGACAAGAAGAGAGGGGGTGAGAAGATGAGAGAGAGGGAGAGAGAGAGAGAGAGGGGGAGATGCTGGCATGTAGAGAGAGGCAGATACAGAGAGACATAAACAGAGAAAAGCACAGAGAGGGGAGAAACAGAGAGAGAGAGAGAGAGAAGAGAGAAGAGACACACAGAGAGGGTAAAAATAGAGAGAATCACAAAGGGGGGGGGGGGGGGAAGCAGAGAGGAAACGGGATGGGACACACATTGAAGTGTGGCATGCCATATGATTATACGCATGCGCAATCATCAACCCTTTGTGCAGTCTGCATTATTATTACAGAAACCATTATTTTGTCCTTCTTTCATAAAAAAAAAAAAAAAAAAAAATGTAGGTCGTCTAATAAGCCGAGGACTTTAGAAAAGGATTTATTTGACCGGTGGAGTTGACGAATGCCTTTCCTCGCTAAATCTCCCTAAATGCACTTGCTGTTTTTGATGATTTTCTTTCATAAATATTCTTATTTGTGGTTACTTTGCTTCAACCGAAGGTAACATTTAATGTATAATGAAGTAACGACGCAACTTCTCAAATGAGAAGGTGATTGCATTTAAGAATTTTAGCTTGTAATATTATTTCGTTGTGATGTCATGTAGCTGTTTTCTTTAATAATATGAACAAAGAGCTTCCTTGATTTGAGAAAATCATTCGTCTATCCGCATTAAAAAAACAAAAAAACTTTTGGTATTTAATTATTTCATCTGTGTTCTCTATCCTCTTCTTTGTTTGTTCCTTTTTTATTGTCTACACAATTTTCCTTATTTTCCCACTGAAAAATACTTTGGAGAAAAGGGAAATTGCTTTTTTTTTTTCAATGAACACATAATAAGTCAGTCACCTAAAGACGTGAAAGGACTTTCATATACCATAAAAATAATTTTGCAAGCAGAGGAAATAATTCATTTAGGAAATAAAAAACATAATTTTGCCATTATTTACCTATTCATTTTACTTTCCAATTGATAAACTAGCTCTGCTGAAAGGAAACATTTTCTTATGAAACATTATTATGACGTGAATTTTAATTTGTCGTTTTCGAACGAGGCATTCATTCGACTACCAAAAATACATAAATAAATGCTGAAGCAATAATGTGTTTATTCTCATACATTATCAATGAGTAAAATACAATCATGCGGAAACCTCTCTCCAAAATATGCATCAAAACATGAAATCCACGTGTAACAAATTAGTCTGGGAGATGCTAAATTATGCTCTTGATATAATCAATGTACATTAACTGCACAGGGATCCATCTCACAAAATTATGTGCTTTAAACGGCCTTGTCGAGCAGATTATGGCGACGAAATTATAAGTATCACAATACCAGTGGCGGATCCAGAATTTTCTGACAAGCAAAAAAAAAAAAAAAAAGGGTCATCAGCGTTTTGGGGTCTCTTTTTAACTAAAAAAAAATCTCTGACAAGCAACAAAAAAAAAAGGTTATTAGCATTTTTAAGTCTCTTTTTAACTCAAAAAATCTCTGACAAGCAAAAGAAGAAGGAGAAAAAAAAAAGACATCAGCATTTTTCCCCAGGGGAGGGGGCCCTAACTTTTCTGTGGGAAGGAAGAATGCATGTGTGCTTTATCTATTTTTTTTTTTTTTTTTTTGAGGTTTCACAGTTGACTGAACATCATATGCGCACGTATTGGGATTAGCGAATTACGCGGAGTCGAAATTACATTAAAGTGATCTTAACGTGTGATACCATATATTAACTGTATATCCATGTTATAGCCTCTTTGTTTCTTTGCAATAAGGCATAGCTGGCCAAGAAACCCAACAAAGTGCGGAACTGTTTAGGCCATACATTTTAGATTTGAAACCTTGTTCTTTCTATAGAAAAATAACGTATAGTTAATGACATGACAAAATTTTGGATTGATGGTTGTAACAAAAATAAGAGATTATCACAGGAAGGCAAAATAGATGTTGAAAAACACGATTCGTGCTAAATATGAATAAATATAAACATTTATCCTATCAGTTTCTGAAGGCGTGATGAACACATGGCCCCTATACTTTAAAAAATAAATCATTAGTCAAACACAAACATTGATTGCTGCAAAAATTGCATTGAGGTCATAACGACTGATTTTCATCTTTGCTATCGGTTCGCTGCGCAGTGCATGTCGGGTATAGGTAATTATCATCGAAGCAAATATAAGCCATTTAGTTATCAGCCATGTATTAGAATTATGATATTCCATGAAGACTCGAAGAGATACTCAAGGCCGTGGTGAATAACACATTGTATCAATTAGTCACGATAGTCCATGCGGAGTACGGATCAAAGTAGAAACTCGTTTACTCTTTTTCATGTTTACTTCCATGCTGGTTACCACTGTCTCTCTATTTCAATCTCTATCCTCTTTCTCTGTCCTTCAGTCTCTCTCTCTCTCTCTCTCTCTCTCTCATCTATCTGTCTCTTTTCTCTATATCTCTCGTTTCTTCTATCTCCATCTCTTTCTCTCCATCTCCTTATCTCTTTGTCCATTTCGCTGTCATTCGACCAGCAGCGTATGGAATGCGAAAGGTGCTCACACGAGCAGCCCAATATGCGTTTGCTCTGTGAGTGTGTAGGAAGATGTAAACAAGGCATTAATGACAGAACCCGGTAGATTTAGCTTGGAATTTAAAGAAAAGGTGATCATTACAAGCTGCTCTGGATTCGGAGCCTTGCTCATATAAGCGACCTATTTACTCGCACAGGTGCAATTAGACAAATTGCTTGCGAAATCGCAGTCAGAGGCGATAAAAACTTCTTGACTGTGTTCTCCGTTTATTTGTCCTTTTTCTGTTCTGTTCTGAAGATGGAAGATAAAAGAAAGGCGATATCCGTCATTTCAAGGTCCGATAGAAACCGGATCCGATATCTCTAGAAACCAGATCCGAGATAACAAGCTGGTGGCAGGATCGCAGTGTCCCGGATGGAGGCTTTACTTGGGATGCCGGCTTGTGGGCACGATTTATCGCACGATCTCCTGGGCTTTGAGATGCAAGATTAGACGAAGACTAAACCCGATCCTCTCCCAATCTCCCTTTGCTTTGTCCAAGTCCTTTCGCTCTAACCTCTTCTGTGACAACTTAATCAGTGCAGGCGGGATAAGGGAATACTTAAGAAGCAGGACAAAATCAGCACAAGACATTTTTTCCCCTTTTCTCAGCTCCATACGTCAGGACATAACCATCCTTTCAACCCGATATGTTTTTGTTTTCGCTGAGGTCTTTTACTCGACAAGTAGTGATTTCATTACTGTAATGAGCGCTGAAAAAGCTGCGCTGTAATAACAAGCACACGCGTGGATCGAACAGACCTATCACTCCGCATGGCGATAATCTCACAAAGCTACTGCGTCACGGAAGTGAACTTCCGCGAGGCGTCAGGGTGAAAAACTAGACCCTTGTCATCTTTGTTCTTGATCTCTCCTACCCTCTAATCTAAAAAAATTAGCCCATTATTTCTCTTGTGAGCTTTGAACATTACCCCCCCCCCCCCCCGTCCATCTCCTCTTCTCATTTTCCTCTCATCCTCTCTGCCCTCTACTCATCATTCTCTTCTATTCCTCTTCCTCGTCCTTCTCTTCTTCTCCTTCTTCCCCTTCCCATCCAGACACCCCGGTAAAAGGTAGCCTCAGTCACTAGATAGAAAATTACTTGCCATCCTTCACCCGAGTCAAGTCTTTGGTAATTTGAAAGAGACGACAAAACTTGGTGTTGATTAGAGAACGTCAATCTGACGCACGTTCCCTCTGCCCACTGATATTCTCAACTAAGTTCTTGTATAAAACAAGCGCCTTGATTCCTAGCATGTAGAGAGCAGTTGCGTCGCGCCCTCAGATTTCGAATATCGATAATCGCATTTAGTGGGAACAGCAGTCAAGCCTGTGATTGACTAAATGATTAAAGGCGACCTGTGACGTCATGTATTGTGAGGCACGCCGGGAAGACTCCCTAGATTAAGATTAAAACGACTGAATGATGGGTTGTTGAATCACGTGATCAGCTTTGAGAGATCTATAAACATGATAAAGTATCCTCTCCAAGTTCTGGTGTAAAGTCCATGCTGCAAGTGATGCACTTGATGTAGGGCAGGACTGTCGTTACGTAATAATCTGTTCTTTTTTTCTTTTTTTCTCATGCCCGTTATTTCTCTCTTTCTAAGACGTTTGTTCTGAGGGGGGGGTGAGGTATAGATTTACAGATATGATATCAAAGTGAGCATAAGACTTAGGATGAGAATGCCAATCAGCAACACCGACTGTTCTCAACAACACTTCCCCATTGAAGATGGATATGTGGAACATCGCTTTGTGTCCTTAAAAAAAAATACGACGAATTTGATAAAATGATCAATACTGAAGGGCAACGTCGAGACAGAATTAGGTGCGCTTAGTGTATCTGCCGTGGTCTTAAACAAGCACAATTAATGAAGACAGATTGGAGCGATTTAGCACAGCCGCTTTTATCTCTTCCGCTCTATGGAGAACCAGGATATATGATACAATCTATCTTTCTTTTTTGTTTGGTAAAGAAGATTTGTGATTTCAACTGAATCACTGTATTAGTT
Organism: Heliocidaris tuberculata; assembly: GCA_025618425.1. Taxonomy (NCBI): domain Eukaryota; kingdom Metazoa; phylum Echinodermata; class Echinoidea; order Camarodonta; family Echinometridae; genus Heliocidaris; species Heliocidaris tuberculata. The sequence continues at coordinate 35,001,547 of CM046841.1, forward strand.
ACGACATCGATCAATCACAGAGCAAGCAATCCCTTTGGACGAGAGCAAACCATGTTCTTCCCTGTCGATCTTTTTTGTTTAATGCAAATCCAGAGTTTTGACGTTGAGTATTGAAGAAAGACTGAACTGCTGAATGATGGGGTTGATACAGGGGTGCAAATAATGACGGAACCGGACTTGTTGAAGGAGGGAGGGGGGCACAGACGGGGGTGACCTCCAAACACTTGGGTAAAAATAGGGACATTGGTTGAGGTTTTGACCATTAAGTTCCGTCGGTGACCTCTTTTTTTTGAGAGGATGAACATGAGCTAGGCATGGCCTCCTTGTACATCCCGGCTACGCCTATATGGATCCAGAAATGTGACGTTGTATCGCTGCATTTTAGGCATTGTCATCGTTTTTTTTACATGCGTCTTAACCCTACCATTATCAACTTTTTAATCTTTCGTAAGTGGCAAATTATTTTTCATTCTGAAAACATCTTAATGTAGACATATCGCTCATCTCTCTCATTCTCTATCTCTCTCTCTCTCTATGTCTCTCTCTCTCTGTCCTCTCCCTCCTCTCTCTCTCTCTCTCTCTCTCTCTCATACTTCTTGCTTATCACCTCGTTGATTAGTAACCATAATGCAATGGACATTTTGACGATTGCCAATTCTCCTCCCTCTTAAATCACCAATTTTCCCCTCATCCGCGCGATAAATCTGACAAAGAAATTCTCCCTCGGGGGAGTAACAAGAATAAATTGTGACAGCCGGGACATTATATCCAATCTATCACAATCTTTCACCATGACAATAGCGTAAAAATAGGGGATTTCTCTGAACATGCTGAAGATAATTGTAGGACAATTGTGATATCAGTTCGATTCTGACATGACAGGTTTGAGACAGACTTAAAGCTCAGTAACAAAGAATCACCCCCAAAATGACAAAGTGCGAAGAAAGAAACATACCAATAAGAAAATTGAACCATATTTTTTATTTGTCGTTCTTGAATCTTGAATCTAAGAGTAGTGTGTTTAAAAGGGACATTTAATATGATGGATTACCTTGCCTTTAGGCTCAACAATTATATCGAAATAAAGCCTATGTTGGGCGTTTTAGCAGAAAACATTAATTTTAATTTCCCTTTGTTCTCATAACAGAAGCTGAAAACACCCCAACCGGGCAGCCAACGGATGAGGAGAGAAGAGAGACGGAGGTCTACTTTCAAAACCGTCTTTGTTACAATAAGAAAAAGGGCAAGTTTTCTGCGGTATGTATGCCCTATTATAATGAAACGGGGCTGTAAGTATTATGTCGTAAGTATAATTATTGTGATTATTGTGTACGTCTGTCGATGTTCCAACTTTATGAGCTACTTTCTAGTGTTTACATAATTATGATGATGATACAGTGCATTTTTGGAGCTGTTCGAACAAGCCACGCCCTAGGTCAAAATAGATGTATATATATTTTTTTTCTTCGAATTCTTTATTTGAGTAATAAATTAATGTGATTCATGTTAACGGACGTCAAGTCAACTACTAATACGTGACGAGACGAGCCTTTTACATCGTGCGGTGTGTTGCAAAAATAGAATAATCTCATTCATATTCAGATTTTAATCTTATTTAGAGCGTTCGTAAGACCTTCTGTGTCTACAGAATAGTATACATGTTCTTTAATAATGTTTCACAAGACCACATAAGAAAAACCACCCTCTATCAGCTTTACAAACCATTTTCATCATTTCATTTGTTCAGTTTCTTATCTGATTAAAACAATAAGAAGATGAATAAAAAATTCACCATGGCTGTGTATTAAAATAACGAACTCATGTACTTTGTTTAAGGAATTATATAAAGTATAATGCCCTGGTTTTATTTCTCATCTAAATTCCAGATGTAAATCTTATAATAGCAATTGGCCCGAAGGCTTTCTAATAATAGAAGTGTAATTCATTTTTAAAATTGATGGTCGTAGATAACTTGTGATGCGTCCATTGTGCAGGCAACTGTAACTTGAGTAATTAACTGTTGTGTTATTATTGTAGGGGCGGGGGTAATGTAAGATAGGTATAAACATTTTATAAAGATGAATGATCTAAACAGAATATGAATGTTTTGTCTTTTTTCCTCAATATTTAATGCTGTGAATCTTACGTCAATCCAAAGTGTTTAGGGCTCTCCTGCTCTAATCGCACGAATGCATTTATTTTCAGTTTGTTTCAATTTGTACTCTTTTAAAATACGCTATATTGCTTTAAAATCATCTTTGTATAGTTATTAGGACACTCTATAACCCTCTCACTTTTAAACAGAGTCTATTGTTTATCCATTAATACAATAAATAAATGAAAAAATCTACTGAAGGTACATTTCATAAGCTGTATGCCCTCCTTCTCAGACCATCTATACTTGCCTTCTGAGGAAACATTTACTCCTTTGCTCTCTTGCCTATATAACTGCGTAGATGCATTAACACACTAAGCATTATGCATACAATAATCAACATTATGTGTGTAGATACGGTGGACTGATTTCGAATGCACCGAAGCATCCCTGTGGCTGGAATAAATTGACATTTAAAGCGTATTTTAGTAACGTTTGAAAGCCCTCAGAACTTGTGTTCTTCTCTCTAAGGTTTTCCCTGCTTCCTGTCGTCGCATATAATATGTAACTGGTCATATTTTGAAAAGAGTGATTGCAGAATAATATGTCAATTCTGTGCTCAATTTGGGACGTTTTAATGCATACAAAGTAACTCCTTGCGCATATTAATTGCGACTGCACGGTTTATTGTCTGGCTGCATTTCCTATTCCAGCGCCAGCCAAGCGCGCTCATCATTATGTCAGTCGCTAATTTCAGGCGCTCTCCTAATGGTCATCCTATTGTTCATGGAGATTGAAACTAGCGACCTATTGTCACGCTCCGGCGGAAACTAATGCACAAATCCAATATTTGGCCTTGTTACGCCAATAACATAATTATCACGCAAACGCCTTGAAATAAGCGACCTTGCATGTGGTATTCGTCATCATTATTATTCTTATTGTGGCACAAGTCGTGTCGAGCTTATATCCCTCGCTTGTTAATGACATCGTACAGTTATCTGTCGAAGATGTGAACATGCATGGTAATTATAAATAGGATTTCAAGTGAGAAACTACTGACTACAGTATTTGCTTTCAAGGGAAGACAAAAATGTAACTGACCGTGCCACTCTCATAAGCATGATAAGTTTTCGAATGAGGTTCTACCAATCTGGAAAATGTTTAATTGTAATGATTTGTTCCCATAGAAACAGCCGTGGCTTAATCTCCGTATATTATAATGCGCTATCTATGAAAGCCATTTCACGCCCTCAATACTTTGTCATTCGTCTACATGTCCGAGTCAGCATGGCGCTTCATACAATCTGTGTAATCATGGCCTCGTTTATTATGATTGACAATGGGAGAGAGGATTATGGCAATGGATTTATTATTCGCTGTCCGTGACAATGGAAAGGAAAAGCACTAAATTAAATTTTGGGGTGAACATAAAAATGAATTGAGACGAGCCTGTCCAGAGGGTGGCTGACAAAATAAGAAACTCGACAAATTAATGTTTGTGAACGAGCCTGGACTATGCATTCAAAGTTTGGCAGTATCCCCCCCCCCCTTCTCTCTCTCTCTCTCTTACTATATTCCTCTCTTTCTCTCGTTCTCTCTTCTTCTCCTCCGATTTCCCAACCTCTTTGTTGACTAATCTGCATCCATCTTGAATGCTGGCAACGTGGCGGAATTGGCCGCACACTACAACGTTAATGGTGTTTATTCTGCGCAGATTTGGGCGCTCGCTTTACGCAGGACTTGTTTGTTCACCTTCATCGGCGGATGAGAAGGACGAACCTCATCTCGATTCTTACTTTCAAGAAAGAAAAGGGAAAGCATGAAGAAAGCAGCAAGACACGAAACCCGAAGCAGGCAAATTTTGAGCCGTCTTCCCCAGTGCGCACGACGCGAATGCGAGACTGATTTACATAACTTAAAATATTCCCATGACGGATGTGCCGCGAGGAAATCAAAATGCAGCACGCGGACAACTTGTCACATGCGGCCTTTTAAAGAGGGACGACAATAATTGAATGAAAAGTGGAAAACGTCCGAATTGAGGAGCTGCACTGCATTGTAAGTTCAGACTTGGCATTTTAAGAACTTGTAAGAGTCTTGAAAGGCCCAGCGAGTGGGAGATACAGAGAGGAGATGAAAGAAAAGAAGAGAATCTTGTCCTCTTTCGACATGAAGTTTTATCTCTGAATTACTTCCTCTCGAGTAGAAGACACTTTCCATGCAGAAGATACCACTTTACCCGACCACCTTTTTATTTCTCGAGAGCCCCCTAATTTCTCGTCACCGTCATGCCAACAAAATCCATTTAAGTGATTAATCAAACAGAGAATTTTATGCATTCTTGTCCTCTACTTCATGCTGTCACACTTTGCCATCAGTTTCTTGTTTGTCAAATTCGATCACGATGTGTTAAGCACCGTTTCTGCTAGCAAGAACAACTATCTTTCGCTTGCAGCAAATTGTACATTGAAACGCCACATTTACACAGATGTGACAAATTGGAAAAATAGTCGCTAATCTTAAAAATAGCGGAGACTCCATAGCCATGGAAATTTTCCAGTTTAATCCATGATAATTCTTCAAAATGAATATAAAATGCTGAACTTTACGAAAGAGCCAGCATTTGATATAAAAACGGTTGTTTAAGTTTCTTTTCTGGTAGATTGTACCCAGTGACAAATTCATGAAAGCATTAGACAATGATGCACTGAAGCTTTGGAGCATGTTATAAGCACACATCCCAACATGACCAACCGGCTTTAAAAAAAAAGATAATTAGACGACATGGTCCATAGTCCTAACTCATGAAAAACTGCTCTCGCGGAGTAATAAATTAACACGACAGATGTGATTGGGCTGCAGATGCCATGGCGTGAAACAGGGACTCATATTACAAGCAGTTGGCGACATCTTGGAGATGTTGCGGAGATATGCATAATTCAAAAGGAACTGGTCAGAATCTCATTTCTATCTCACACTGTAATATCAGAAGATGGTGACGACTTATCACAAATAGGACCTCATTGTATTATAATTAGATTTTTCGCCTACATTGAATTCTGTTGGTCCTCTTTAAAAAGGAAGTACGTTTCTCTAACCTCTAACATCAAAATTCCCTGCTATCAAATGTAAATTCCCATGAATTACAATATGACACTGCCAGTTGTTCTGTAGCAATTTTACTTGTAATAATTCTGAGTTGAAATTTCAGAGGATCTTAGAGAATCGAGGGACATAATAGACTAATATCAATATTTCAAAAGAGGGCAATCTAGTCTGCTAGATATTCTCAGGTGAATGAAGGCTATCAATCAGCTTTGTCCAATACATTGATGCAATGTTATGTGTTAAGATGCAAAGTGCGCAAGGCAACTTGCAAAGCATAATTATACAAAGATGGCTTACACGAGCACGTCATCCCTTTTTCCACCTTTACCATTTACCTATCTAGCTAGCTACCTTTAATATTGTCTGTCAAACTCCATACCTTCTCTATTTCCGTCTCTGTATGTCTCTATCTAGCTATCTCTCTCTTTCCACTTCTCTTCCTTCTTTCACATCTTTACCTTCGTCCTGACAAGGCCATGAATATAACAGCAGCAGGGCCCGAGTCGCGCTCAAAAACAGCAATAAATATTCAATTACTTTTCACACGGTCTCCTACTCCCCGGTCGAATCGGCGCGCGCTCACTCATCCGGCTGGTGTCGGTGCCAATTTGCAACGCTTACTGATTACGTGAACACCTGCCCCTGTATTTCACAGTCCTCCTTTAAACAGAACAGATTAGAAGGCGATAGAATGAAATGGAAAGTGCGGTCAAAGTCACAAATAATGTAATGTAACAATTATTTTCATTATCAGGGTTAAGCCCCATAGAAATTAAAATTACGATATTAATACTCCAACGTTGCCTTACACAAATTTCACATTTACATTTTTTTTTTTTTTGTCTCTTTGTCTGGTAAATCAAAATCTCCAAGAATGCAAGTTTATTACATTTAAACCTTGCCATGCTCTCAGATATGTCTCATTTCTTTGAAATAAGGACATCGTATGGGAATAGCTTACTGACAGCTCTTTTAAAGCAAGACAGTGATACTTTGCTACAGAAAATATCCCCAAAACGTTGAGCGCTTCATACATCATCTCGCTTTGCATCACGTGATCGTGCAAACAAGATGGCGGCTTTAAACCTCTCCATATCGCTACAAAGGCGTTGATGACCTGCCTCAATAGTTGAGGCGTAACATGAGCAGCGTTTCTAGATGAGAAAAATCCTGACCAACTTGTCCAAATGGATTCTGTCATCTTGGCTTGCAAGGTATCACTGTCGAGAGGCGGAAATTACTGGGCACATTCAATCCGAGGATATCGTATCACTTTAGATGCATTGCTGCTGCCTTGTCTCCCAAAAGACCGGGTAGAAATAGAAGGCGAAAATTGGATTTACGGCAAGATTTTTGTCTTTCTACATCCTTCTGTAATGGCACTACGCGACCAACGTCAGCTAACAAACAAATAAATCTGTTTGAACAATGAGGGAATATATTGCGTGGGTATTCCTGAGGAGACAGAGGTATCTTGTTTCTGCCCAGAAAAAAAAAGAAATATGACTATATTTTGGAATATTTTTAAGACTCACAGAGATGCATACGTCATTGATCACTGATGAGTTATGAATATTTATTCCAGCATACCTATTCAGAAAGCATACTCATTGCAGAACTCGGCAATACGATACCATGCTTACGAAATTCGGACGTAACTACAGCTGATAAAATAGACGCCCTTTTAATATGGAAACGACCGGAACCTGTACGTAACAGGTTAAAAGCTTTTGCAAATTGACCGTGAGCCGTCCATTGAGAGCCGAGTGCGTATGGAGAGCTCGCTCGTTTTTCTTTTTTCTTTTGTTTTTTTGATAAGCTTTCCATAACCGTCAAAAATTGGGTTAACGTAGCGAACATAACTCGGCATTCCCACATTCACGCACTGCAGACTATGAAAAGAAAAATAAATCGTGATGGAAAATACAAAAGGGATTTACAAAAGTGCTGTGATTCTAACGCTTTCTCCTGGAAGAAGTCTAGTGTAAGTCAATGCTATTGTGACATTAGACTGTGCACATGCGCATTGTCATATGATAGGGGAGATACGTGTTGCTTTTATAATCATTTAAATTATAATTATTTAAATTTGTTATCTAATGGCGGCTCATAATCTCTTTGTTATTTTAAAGAGTTGTGGAATGAAGAATGCTACAGTATAATTTCATATCGATGAGAAGTATGTCCTGCATCATTCTACATTTCTACATCGTTCTGCATCATCATTGTTGTTGTTCTTGTTATTGCTTAAATGCTCAAAGCACAACCACCTGTTTTTCTTTTCATAGTACGATTGGTGTCAGTATACGTGTGCATTTCAACTAATAACAGAATCATTACCACAACCTTATCACCACTCATTTCTCTCAAAAGAGATATGTTTACATTTTCTAATTACCTCTTAATAGGGCCCCATCGCTTGGCATAGACTCATTAATATCAAAAGTGCAGATATCAGGCCAGTGCTTTCCATCCTTCATATAGCATAGTTTTAGCACCTTTTAGAGGGCAGAATTTTGACCAAGGGTGTTAATGTTTGATAAACCTGTAATACAAGTCCCAAGAATCAATACTGTTATAACCTTATCTTATTTCTTGATTGTCATGTTCATACAAGTTATTTAGTAGGCCTACATAATGGTGATCATGTCCATTTAAAACTGGACTTATACACGAATCCACTTTGTATATTGAAAATTGCAGTGTACACGAGGGCATAAAAAGATAAAGACCTAGTTTGAAGAAAAAAAAATGGAGGGATATTTCGATGGAAATTATGGCAAAAGAAAGCAGTTATCCAAACATCCATGCATATCCATGCATACGCCATGTTTCTCGTTGTCATACCACACGCCATTCATGGCAATGTAAGCTACACACGTTCATCATAGTGATATCGAGTCGATATGGAGTCATAGTACACCGACGAGTCCGCCATTCAAGTTCACCGTTGTATACCGTGTATATGTCGAGCATAATAAGGGCGGCTGGAAACCTTGACAATGGTTAGCACGTTTTAATAAAGGGAATACGTGCTGCGGCTTAGTGCCGCACATCATTAAGCAATAGGAAATGCAAGGCCATGGGCATGCAGGCGATGTGATTTGATTACGGGCGCACAATCGATATCCATCGATAAAGCACTAAGTCAACATCTACTGCTGATGAAAAGTGTATGGAACGCGCACTGTATCATATCACGTACTTATTCCTTGCGCTGCAGATCCGCCGCCCACACAAAAGAGTGCAATCTATTCAGATTATGTGCAGTTCCTGTGCGCGGTTATTCCTCTTTGTCAGGGATGGTCATTTTGTAATTCAAGTATGAGCCATGACGGAGGTAGAAAGATAAATATAAAAGATGGTGATATTTATCAGATGATGGTATTTGCGAGGAACTCCTTCTTCTACTAGAATATCACGTGCTCTCAAATATGATCTCCGCAGGGATAGTATTTTCGAAGGCATTAATTTCATATTTTAATCGTACATGTCAAAAATCATTATTCGTAGCCCCGTCAAAGTCGTGACAACCAGCATGACCAGTATGACCATTACTCTTCACTCATTCTCTCTCTCTCTCTCTCTCTCTCTCTATCTATCTCTTAGGGAATAAAATTTCTTATATATATATATATATATATATATATATATATATATATATCTTTCGAGACTTCGGCAGTATTATTTCCCTAACCTCTTTTGGCCTCTTTTCCAGCAAGTGGCACTTGTATGTAAAGCATCCAGCGCGGACGTATTTTGTGATAATTCTGCGTAGGGATAGTATTTTCGAAGGCATTAATTTCATATTTTAATCGTACATGTCATCATTATTCGTAGCCCCGTCAAAGTCGTGACAACCAACATGACCAGTATGACCATTACTCTTCACTCATTCTCTCTCTCTCTCTCTCTCTCTCTCTATCTATCTCTTAGGGAATAAAAAATATAAAAAATATATATATATAATATATATCTTTCGAGACTTCGGCAGTATTATTTCCCTAACCTCTTTTGGCCTCTTTTCCAGCAAGTGGCACTTGTATGTAAAGCATCCAGCGCGGACGTATTTTGTGATAATTCTGCTTAAAATATGGCATAATTTGTAATGGCATACGGACCGCCTGAAGTCTCCCGGCTCAAATCGCAACAAAAAAAAAAAAAAAAAAAGAAGAAGGAAAGGCGGCAAAGATTAATTCATGAGAATAGATAGATATAGATTGAAAAGGAAAGATCGGAACGAAATGATGCATAAGAGAGACCGAGTGTCTAGCTGCATGTACATCGAAATTACAAGAAGACGCGAGAAGAAATTAGGGGAGGAGTAACAATAAGATTTTACATGCATAAAACTGCAATCTTATCCGGACGGGCCGTCACGGTCTTATTGCTACGATGATGACGATGATATGATGTCGCTTCTGTGTCGAGTCCACTTGAGGCAAAATTTAGCTTGAGACCGATAAATGATGCGGACCACTTGAAAAGAAATTTGAAGGAGCAGAAGGAGGCCCGACTGAATTTCAGGGCCCATCGAATCTCATTTGAATACATTTCAGACGTTTTCGTATCCATACCATCCTTCTTATATCTTAAACATCGCATTCTGGTAATACACGAGTCCCACACTTGTGTTGTGAATCATCAAAAAAGTACTGTTGGCAGAAGGCCAGACCGCTAGACCGACATGTCAGTCTCTCGTGCTGTCGTTCTTATGAACCCTCATAACTTTTTAGAAGGCCTGTGAGACTGACTTTGTCATTTTTGTTTGTCTGTCTCTAGTGCTCTATTTTATCCCACACCATCCTGTTTTCATCATTATTCTATTTCTAAGTATTTTTTTCTCCTTTCTTTCATCATTTCAAACAATTTTTTTCCCATTTACATTGATTCATCCCCTAATTTCTCCCTTCAACCCCCCCCCCCTCTCTCTCTCTCTCTCTCCTTCTATCTGTCCAATCTCTAAGTCATTCTCCTTCTTTTTCCCCCAGCATGCCCAGATCGTCTTAGACAAGTGTCCCTTTTTATCAGGTACCCGGATGTTATAGATCGGTAAACACGTCTAAAATTACAGAAACTTTCCAATAAGCACCCGACACTCTTGCCCAATGTGTCCCTCTATCTTTCTTCTCTGTCTATTTCTAACTCCTCTTTTCCCTTTATATATTCATGTCATTCTCCACTCTCTCATCCTTTTTCTCAGACATGTCTAAATTCATCTTTTCTACGTTGTATATTTTGCTTCTTATGCTCTTCTGTGTTTCTGTTGTTATGTGCGCTCATGAGAAGGGGAGACGGGATATCTCTTCTGAATCTAATTTACATAGATGGCAATGACTGTTAGCTCTATCCGTTTCAGGGGTTTTCCCGGGAAAGGGCATGAAGTAATCGTTTAGTGGCAGAAAGTATATAATAACTGCTTTTGAGAGTTGAATACGATGTTATGGAATATATTTTTAACGGTGCCTCAAATCACGTTTATCTTGAATACTTTCTTTCTTTCTTTCTTCTACTTTGTTCGTATATGCCCAGTTTGAAGTCATACTAAGGCGAAAAAAGTGCATGCATTAAATGAAACCCTATTCCAAACAAATTATACCTTTCATCGGATACTTTTCATCGCTTATTTACCATTCACTGCTTCATGAATTTTCAAAAAATATTTTTTTTGATGAGAATTGTAACAATATGTAATTATTATATTGACGAAACCAAAGCAATACATTAAATGACGCATTAAATTTTGAAACAATTGCCCTTTTAAATACGAAATGAATGAACGAGATAAAATGTATTTTGCCATTTTTGAAGCCTTTTCTAGTGCTATTTTCTGACAAATTCTCAAGTGGCATCTCTTCACGTTGACTGGAAATACCTGAGAGGTAACGTCATAATTGATTGTCACTACAGCATATACCACTCCTGCCACTTATTCTGCAACCAAAGACAAAAGGAAATAAGTACTTCATATTCGTGATAATTGCTCTTCATCAGGATGATGGCATGCTTCAGCGCCTCGCCCGTGATTAGATATTCTCTGAACGGGGAAAAAAAACTAGAATGATGGACGGAGAGGGGAAAAGGAGAAAAATGAGGGTGAAAATGACAGGATGAAAATTATTAGCGACGTGTTTGAGTGAGATGGTATTATCTGGATGTAATCACGTAAACTGGAAATCCTTGAGCAAATTATTGGCTCGTTTCTGCTTCCAGGCACGATTGCGTGATTATGTTGATTCTAGCGAAAGTGGGAACGAGATTGTGAGTTTGTCAGGCAGGGACAGACAAACAGATAGAGATAAATAATGAGTAAGAGGAGATATTGGATACATGTTATGATTAAGATTTAAGAGCCATGATTTCAACACAAGAAAAACAAAATTTAGCATCCATATTCCAGTTCATGTATTACGCACTTCCTTCTCACTTTAGTAATAGTTGTTATTTAAGTAAGAGGCTTTATTGCCTAATATGAAAAAAAATCTTAAACATTTCGATGCTTTGTATTGCCAAATACTGTGTTATTGTCGATTCTGTAGTACCCATTGTATGTGAGCATTTACGTTTTTGCAGGCTTTGAAAAAGTGTAGTCTGTGTTAACTGTCTGGATGAGTCATGTAGAAATCTGGTGATTTAGCTACTCACCCCCCCCCCCCCCCCCCCCCCCCCCTCTCTCTCTCTCTCTCTCTATCTCGCTCTCATTCGTCGCGATTGGTATCCGAACTAGATCAACATCGACATTACTCACACATGGTAAATCACGCAGATTAAGAAATTAGTCAACTGACATAAGCGGCCATTTTGATTAACGAGTTCGTTTGGCAGCCCATACAATGGTGTAGTCAACACGCATACACTTCGGAATAGCCTCTTAATTAGATTAGATTACAATGACTGCATTGTCCTTGATTATCGTCAAACTGTAGCTAAGATATGATTGATTTATAGAAAAGAATGTGACCCCCCATATCACCAAAAGCATACATTTTATTGATACAAAGAGCTGCAAAGCTGCCTATGGTCATGACGATGCAAAGTTTGTTTAATATCCAATACCCAACATGCGGAAGATGGTTTTCAACGATGTTTTATTCCAGTTAATATTTCCACTCACTAATAGCATGTCCCACAATAATTACTAAATTTTAAAACCGATGTAAAAAAAAAAAATAAAAAAAAAAAAAAGACTGCATGAATATGTTTCCGCTTTTGAGTACGTATACGGAAAGAAAGGCTCCCTGAACCGATGTTGACGCCTCATTACGGCAAGCATATTCATGGTTGAGCAAATCCCTGTCTGTAGGTAGTACTGACAGATAATGAAGATTGTGGAAGAATTGTACAGACATCCATCTAGATCAGGGTGTGGCGGATGCAAATCCGCATCTCAATCCATTGCGGATTCCATGAAATTTTCATCCATGTTCTGTCAATTTAGATCAATAGTCATTGCCAATGCATATTCATTATTTACTATTTCCCAATTGAGGTCGATGCGTAAGCTCTGAAATATAAATCTCCTAACTTGGGTTTACATGAAAACTGCAGAAAATGAGTAACTATCGAAAATGTCAGGATGCACAATGAATGCAAAGTGCCTAACGACGTGTCGTACATGCAAGAGCGATAATCTGATTGGTTAGAAAAATGAGTATTCTCGAGACACTCCCCCCGACTCCTTACCCCTTCTGCTTCATACAAAATACTATCTTGTCGTTTGTCCTTACGGTTATCCTAGTTAAATGGCTGTTGGGGGAAATAGTTTAATCTAACATTCTGGGAGATTCAAAATTCACATGAGATTGATATCAAATGGCTTGTGTATGTCAGGGTAGGAAAAAGGCCGAGGAGAACGTATCAGCATATAATGTTAAGACTTTACATGCTCTGTCACCAATTATTAAGATACACTCTGTCAAAAACATGTATGTCCAGACGGGCCATATTTCCAGTTTCTTCTCGACTGCATTTTTTTTTTATTCATTTGGTTATTTTTTCCTTCATCGAATGTGAAACACAGCGCTTCCTATTGGTGAGATATATTCGTACATCATCATCAACAAAAATCTTCGGATGGCGCTCCATAGAGGACTGTCACTAAATCTTCCCCTTCCCTTCTGTCTGCCACGCCCTCTTTTTTCATTCTTTCTTACTCTCTCCTTTCCTATCCTTCCTTGGCCTCTTTTTACCAATGATCCCTCTTTATTTTCCTGGGTTCTCATCTTTCTCTGTCTCTCTGCCCCATGACATTTTTAAAGTAAATGTCGTCGCCGAAAAGTGTCAAGAGCAACCTTTCCTTCCGGTCCTAAGCTCTAAAAGCGAGCAGCACTCTTGCAGTCACACCCCTGATCTCAACTCCCTCACTGGGATTGCGCATTTGGCTTCAGTATCATCCCCTCTCCAGGACTAAAACATCATGCCATTCACCTTCTACCCTATATTTCTTGAGCTCTGAAAAAAATTCGTCTCAGGCCGAATATAAGACATGGCAAAATTGGGGGTCAATTCATACCCGGCGCCGATGCGAATGTCACCTCCTTTTTCCCTAGCGAAATGTACCGTTGACAATAGAAAGAAAAGAAAAGACGCACCAGCTCTCTACTTAACCTCTAAAAACGACCACCAGAGAATGAAAATGGAAACGTCCGACGTATGTTTGAGCGCCATTTTGCTTTCCGCTTTCTTTCTTCAGTCTTTAGATCCTCTCCCTGAGGCGTCTGAATCCATTTTCATTCCTGAAAGGCAATTAGTGCTTTATGCAGCTTTTTGAGCAGAAGGACAAACAGGTCTAGGAAAAAAAATCCACCCCCTAAGCGCGAATACAGAATGAAATGGCATCGACCCAGTTGTAGACGCATTGGCCAGTCGTTTGTTGAAGAAATGCCCTTTTAGCAGGTCATAGAATACTGGGGTATAAGACGTGAAGGCTATACGCCTCCGAAATGCTCAAGAAGCCACTGATTTTGTTGTAATCCTTCTAAAGTAAATTTCTCTTGATAGTTTACAAACATGAAAATCATTCACCAAATTGTGTATGTGTTCGACCTCAAAATCGCCCTCGAAATGGAATTCCCTTTTCGACCTTGTATAAGATGTTTATTGGTCAGCAGTCTTCCCAATTATTGCCAAAGCAAGACTTACAACAAAAGTATCACACACTCACGTATGTTCTCACCCTTACACCCACAACAAAATTAAAAATAAAAACAAGATAAATGAGCTTGTTCATACATACTTTAAATAAGCGTTGCAGTCAACAAACAGAATGTTAACTTCGGGTATGCGCGCCTGTCTAGTTCAAAATACTATAGATGTGAGTTAATTTTCCTTTCTAAAGTTGCAGTGGCAGCTCGGATCATTACCATTTTTGTGTCAATATAAGCATGACGAACTTATTGGGTAGTGTGAGATTCAGAGTTACTGTCTCCCACAAATATCACCGCCATTTGCGTGGAAACAAATTCTCTTTCTCTTATGGTAAAAAAATTCTTTGGAATTTATTCATCGTTGCGTTCAGGTTTGATTACTCCACTCTGCTGGAAAGGAATGGAAGATAAAGGGGAGAAATGAAACGGGCGATTTGGGGCAAATTATGCCATTTGCATGTGCATATAAATTTCGCGAGAAGTGAGAGATTGTTAAAGAGTTGTCACCCATTTCCCACCTATCATTATTCGCATGGCTTGTTGGAAATAGGGTGTGTGCATTCATGAGAATTAGAGTCAGGGAATATTTGACCTTCTTTCCTCTTTTAAAACAAGAGATGCGCGCGGGAAAGGTGATTATATTCACCACGCATTTATCTTCACCTTCTAATACACTGCGTGGCCAATAAAAATGAGTGAAGGTTGAAATTCAACAATCCTTAAATGGCCTTTGTGCGTGCACTTATCATACTAATATCCCTAAATGTTTTATTCATTTAGATCGATACTTGTATTATGATGTGATTATTCGGGTCGCCTGCTTATAATCCTGTTCATTCGAGGAAAGAAAAATTACATGATTTCATTCAAAGTAGAACTTGTAACAAAATGTATTGGTGATGAATAAATTCAATTTTGAATGATAAATTGTTAAGTTACTTAAACGAAATATAATTCCTAAAAAAGCAAGTGAAAGGGGTTGAATATATCTGTTGGATTATTATTTTTTTTAATCCTAAAGGGAAAGTGGAGGTAGGGTTTAGAGTTTGGTTTTGTCTATTGGAAAATAATTACCAGTGGCTGTTTCTGACGAAACGATCTTCTCATATTTTTTAATCAAAGGTGCATCCATATGGCATTGTCATCAACCCGTTATTTATTACAGTGCGTGATAATAGGCTCATTATTAAAGATTGTACTCTTACGTATAATTTTTTAAAAGGAACGTGTGACATTAATTTCAGAAGATAACGGGTTCTCCGGGTTTGCCATTATATATCCATTCCTCTACTAGTACACCTTCAATTTGATCGAGTTTTAACGCCATCCTAGAATTACATCTACAGAACTGAGTATTCTCAGTATGGCATATTCTATTTTAGCTATAAAATTTTAATGTAAAATGATAGGATCGGGAATGAGTAACCGTTCTGTAAATTCCCATCCTAAAATGTTGAAAATACATATTTGATAATCTACACAGAACCAAGCGGATATTGGATCAAAATCCTTCGATAACAAAAACTTTTGCTTTTAACTTACAAGTATGTAAACATGGTAAAGCAAGATTTTAAAGAAAAATGGTATTCTATAACCGAATCTTTTCCAGACAAATGTTAAAATTAGATGCTCATCCATTTCACAAATATAAAAGTAAAAGGCAATCCGAATATCTATTTCAGATCAAGATAAAATCTCCCTCCGGTTCCGATCAGTCTCTTCTCTCTGACGTAACCTTGCGCAAAATTTATCAAGAAAATGCCAAAATGTCGCAATTTTCATTTTCTCTCTTGATGATAATAATTATAAAGATGCTGGACATGATAGAGAAGATTTCCAGAAGGAGACATATAATACGCTACGACTTTCATCATAATTAAGTGATGCATATCGAGTGAACGCCGGTTGGAAACCTGCCTCCGACTGATTACATCAGACGTTTTAATTTGATCATAATTCAAATCGTTTTATTTTGTTTGGTCCGCGTGGGAAGTAGAGTCTGATGATCGAATGAAATGATTTTAAAAAGGGAAAGAAAAAAAGAGGTGCAACAAACATTTCCTATTGGAAGCGTATACATTACCAAGTAGAATGTTTTCGATGCAGTGGCATGTCGATGGTGTCCTTTTTTAGCAGAGAAAGGGGGTCCTTGCAGGCATGGTTAGGACACAGGTGGATGGAAAGGTGCGATTCATGATTGCTTGAAAAGGAAAGATGAAAGGGAGATTAAACGAGATAAATCTCTGTAATCTTACGTTAATCTCCTCTCTCTCTCTCCCTTTATTTCCCCTTCTCTCTACCTCTCTATAACATTATAGATCTTGATCTCTCTCTCGATCTCTCTCTTTCTCCTTGTTTATCTGGAGTTACGCCTTCTCTTTCTATCTCCACCCCCTCTCTATATCTCTCTCTTTCTCCTTATCTCCTTCTCTCATCCAATTATCCTCGCCCTCTCTTTATCTCTTTAAAAAAGCTTTCATTCTTATATTCCTTTCCGTATCCGTTGGGTAAGGATGTCGTACTATCGGGGAGCGCAGGGTGACACCGTATCCCAAATGCCGATGAAAAGATAGCATCGAGTTACCGAGGTATAAATGTCGAGCTTTCTTTCGACCAAAGTCTGTGTCTTCTAGACAATATTCTTTTAGCCCTACTATAGCCAGTGATAATGTCATTACTTGGTACGCAGAAAGACGGAGAGAGAAATAGAGAGAGAGAGAGAGAGACAGACAGATAGAGAAAGAAACAGACAGACAGAGAGAGAAGGGAAAACAAGGAGAAAGAGACTGAGTCAAAGGTACCATTTCAAGAGAGAGAGAGAGAGAGAGAGAGAGTGGCTAGATAAGATTAGTATATTGTTATGAATTATGCAGAATAATGCAGATACATTATGAAGTTTACACTTTTTACACAGTACTCTCAAAATCTCAATTCATAAAACCTTTCATTAATTTCTCTTTTTAATATTTTCTCCCTATTTCATCTCGGCTGTCCCCTCGCCTTTCCTTATATTGATGTGCTTGATCAAAAAGATGAAACAATAATTTTCACCTTAACCATCGAATAGACTTACTATCTATGCAACCTACTGTAATCAATTTCACTATTTATTCCATATACGCTATTTTGTACAGGTTTTCATTCACCTATAGCAATTATGATACAACAAAATACTTTCTGTTATTAACCGCTCTTCCCCTTTAATTAAACAAATACGTAATACTTGCATATAATAAGAAAATGTACGGTTTTACACGTGGGTGCATACTTCATATTTACCTTAGATGGATGCATTGTCTAGGGGGGGGGGGAGATATGTATATAAACTCTGCTTAAAAGCGGGTAATGGTAAATGTTTATCTCAGAGTCGTAAAAAGTATTATTGTGTATTGAGTCTATTAGGAGAGAGTCATAGTAGGGTCATTTTAGATACTATAAGACGCTCCTCTTTAAAAGGGACTTGATTGAATCGGAAGTTGGCCGCTGCGGTTTTGAAATGAATGTATATTTAAAGTTGACGAGATCAAATCTTAAATGTCTTTGTTGCATGGAGATTGACCTAGGGAGTATATCTCCTAGCCTCGCTTCTCCAATTTATGCGTTTAAGCGAAGAGATGAAGGGGAAGAAAGGGGATGATTTAAGATAGATTATCTCAGAGTCGGCCGCAACCGGCATTTGATTATTGGCAAAGTAGTATGCGGGATTCTCGTCCGCCCCGGCCGGGAGGCGTTCATTAAGCAGACCGCATTATGCATGCTAGCGATGCATTTGAGAGCAGGTTGGAAAATAAGGATGAGAGAGAAGGCGGGAGAGAGGGAGGGAGGGGAGAAGAGGAGGAGAGAGAGTGGGGGAGAGACGTTGGGAAAGCAGATTGCCTTAAAATACGCCACACGCTTCGCGGCGTACCTCATTCACTCTCCGGTCACCGTTCGCGCATGAAGTGGTGTGTCGTGGAGCGTGCACTCCTACTGCCACCTTCGCAGTTTCTTCCCCGACGCGCCCTTGCCTCCGTACAGCAAGCCATTTCGACCATACAGCCATATCGCCGCTGCCTGCTAAGAAGGGACAACGCGGAAACGCTTCACGGGCCTCTCTCTACGGTTGCGAGTCCATCTAGTATTACACACAGACGCTTTCATCAACCAATCACCATGCCTCACTTATTCGAGCAGAATATTACTTTTTCTTCCATCCCTCTCACTCTCTCTCTCTCGCTCTCTCTCGCTCTCTCTCTCTCTCTCACTCTCCTCCATCTTATCCTATTCACCTTCTTCTTTTCTTCGTCTCTCAGACGTCGTGAATTTTAATCAAGTATGCACCTGCTCGCCTAAGGGGCGAAATTTACGTCCGTCGATTTTGAAGCGACGAAGAGCGGAGCGGGAGCGAGGCACTAGCGGAGGAGAAAGAGGGAAACAGCTTTCTTTTTTGCATAAAGGACGACATTCAATTTCGAGAGTGGGTGTGTTTTTGTATTTCTTTTAGTTTCGCTCTGTTTTCTGACCGTGCAGGAGACGAATGCTGATAAGTCTCACGCTTTTCCCCTCTACGCTCGGACAAGGATGTACGGAGACGCACTTAGTAAAAAAAAATCTGCATCTCGCATGCATGTCTTCGCCGTGGAGTTCGTGTAGTCTTGACCCGAATGGATAGATATGCACGTCATCTGCTGACGTAAGACTCCGCCTGGCTGTTATAGAAGCTTTTTACCATGCATCAGGGTGAATCTCAGCTGCCCATTTCAGAAGATCATCGAGAAAGTGAGGAGGAGGAGAAGGGAGAGGTTGTCATCAAAATAGCACCTCTATACTATAAAAGACCACATGCATGACAATCCTCTTTAGAGGTAGAAATAGGAGAGAGATGGAGAATTAGGCGTTTGCTTGGAGCGAGAGCGCCAGATAGAAAGCAGTCGAAAATGGAGAGTTCCATATCTAACGTAGATGTCTTGCATCGCAGACGACACCTTCAGTTTATACGGGATTCACGTTTGTATGTATGGCGCCAATTATTCAATGGCGACGCACCGAGTCCTCATAATAAACCAAGGTTGGTATTGTATGTTGTTCTGAATTTAATAAGTTCTCTTCTCTCTCTTTTTCTCTCTCTCTCTCTCTCTCTCTCTCTTTCTCTCTCTCTCTCTCTCTTTCTCACTGTCTCAATCCATCTCTCTCTCCCCCTCTCTCCATCTTGTTTTCCCTCTTGCTTCCATGTTCCGTACGTCTACACTAATAAACCTCGCCATATGCTTGCTCATGAATTCATAACTGTTCCATAAATAAATGAGTGTCAAAATTGCGTCATAAACGCCTGCTCTCCGAGTTAATACGCTACCATATCGGAACGAGAAATCGTGCCAGGGTTGCGCTCTTTTTATTGCTCCGTTGTTTAATGACCATTTCTCTAGATCACGGGGAGAATCATTCGTTTGATGATAATGCTTCTATAGTGCATGGACAGATAGAAAGCTGGAACGAACATATGTTGACATTTCAGTCCTTTGTTTTGCTAGCGTTTGCCGGCTGGATGCGGTTGTAGAAAGAGAAAAGCAATGATTCATCATGCAGATTCTCTTTCTTTGGTGAGAGCATTCATTAGTCACTGCTAACATGGCAACACGACATCTCACCATTGTGCGGTAGCGATGGAGTATACTACGGTACGTGTTGTAGTTTCCGATTTGCTTATTTTTCTTGCAAGTTCGTGTGAATCTTTCTCTGTATGTGTTGTATATTCGATTCCGCCATTCGGTTTATCAAGAGATTTTAGCTTTAGAAGGCTTGTATAGTTTTAACATCGGATTGAAAGACGATGTAAGTTGACCTCTTTTTTATTGAATATGATAGACGTCGCTGGGAAAATTATTCTAACGGTTTACATTGTGAAGAGACGAAAATCGAAATAACTATATGCATAGTCTTGACAAAAACTGTATTTCTTGTGGAGTTATTCTATGGGACTATTTTTGTTTTAGTGAATATTACACAATGTTGTTAAATATGCTTATGTTCATGTGCTCCCCCCCCCCTCTCTCTCTGTCTCTCTCTCTCTCTCTATATATATATATACATCTCTCTCTCTCTTTCTGTCGAATGATCGTAATGTTGATTTTTTTTATCGTCGTAGTATTTGCAAAAGAAAAATAAGGAATAGGTCAGAAACAAAAATATGTGATTTCTCCCAGACTGTGATTTGGAGGCTAACTGCAATCACATCCATTGGTTCCTCTTTCATAGTGATTCATCTTTTTCCAATTCATAGCAACATCGCTGTTTATTATGCCCAGTCTTTTTTCGCTCATTGCTCATTGTTCACCGCCTGATTTCAGCCATGGCGTTCTTCGCCTGATTAATCCTCGCCATAAAGGCAGCCAACCTGCACGGCACCCAGTATCAGGTATCCAGATCAGGAATTATCATAATAGCACCGGAGATAGAGAGAGAGAGAGAGAGAGAGAGAGAGAGAGAGAGAGGGGGCGATTATGGTTCCCCAATTAATATACTGTTGTTGACTTTCCTGTAACCGCACTTTAATATTTCACCTTTGCTTCTCGCATTATTACTCGGTATACAAACGTCCTTGTAATGAATGCGCGGATAAAATGCAAACCACCTGTGCCCCCCCCCCCCCACACCACTCATCGCCACCACCATCGCATTTTAATCACATTCTTTCTGCATTTTGTGATCACTATCAAATGATACATATATATAATATATATATATATATATATATATATATATATATATATATATATATTGGAAAATAATGCATGTGTATAAAATATATACTCTCCAACGCCTACAATTAATGTCAACTCACTGGATTTTTGTATTGGAGATTATTAGCCGTCATCTACAGTGCTTCAACTCAAGAACATATCACTGGATCATGGTTAGTTGACGTCATCACCGGTGACCGAGCCGTAAAATTTGTACTTCTTTTCGCTGCTCCTCCTTATCCATCCCGTTCTTAGTGTTCACTGCGATCCTTGATTTACATTCTAAAACAATTAAGGCACGCGGTGAATGCCAAGGCTCGAGGGTG
Source organism: Heliocidaris tuberculata (assembly GCA_025618425.1). Taxonomy (NCBI): domain Eukaryota; kingdom Metazoa; phylum Echinodermata; class Echinoidea; order Camarodonta; family Echinometridae; genus Heliocidaris; species Heliocidaris tuberculata. Next base: position 35,022,944 of record CM046841.1, read on the forward strand.
AACTTTCATCCAGAATCAGCGTCTAACCTCACTTCACATACGGGACATCGCCAAGCAGAGGAACCTGAATACCCGGATTTAAAAGGATTATACAGGGCATGCAGTGTGCTCATAGGAAATTTATAAAATGTTGTCTACTACTGATCACTCATGGAACTCTGAAATTAATAAATTCAAAAATTTCTGAGAAAGATGCATGGTATGATCATTCCACCAACAATTAGGTAGGCCTAGTTCCTTATATTTTATTGGTTATAATTTCTGTAAATCCGTAAAAATCAAGTCACCAAAGACTAACTTTCTTGGAAATACTAATATTCCAAGGCGATAATAAGAACAAAATATATTTGTTTCTACCCTATTCAGCATTCATCAAAATTATCAAAACAAAAAATAAAAAATTATCTTAGAAAGGGTCTATATAGCTAAAATATTGATAAAGCATTGCTAAAATTATCAAAATTATTATGATAAAATGTAATCCGGCTACCCGCTGTACCATCTCTACTGGAAACTGTTCCATAAGAAATATCTTCACAAACAAGGCGAATATCTTGTTAGCTATTTTTTTAATTCTCATTGTGTGGGAAATAGATATTTGCAAATTTCCAAGCACTCAGTTTCCTTGACAAATATTATAAAGCGCCTTTTCTTGTATTTTTTTTACAATGTACTCTATTTTGATCAACTCGTTTTACATTTCCATGTAACTCAAAACGTCTTCAAATAAGAATGTTAGAGTTTTACCAAAACCTGCCCTCTTTAAAGATACTTTTCCAATGATATACTCTCTTTTTCTGTGTTTATTAAACAAATCAATAACATCTTATTATCCGATAGCAATATAGATAGCATACAACAGCTTCTTTTATGCCTTTAATAGTCATCAACAACTTCTGCCACAGAAAGCACATAAATATGATTTTATATAAGGTTTAAAGCCCTCCAAATCCCTGAAATAATCAATTTGCAATAGAAGATGTGATCAAGCGATAGAACTAGTCACGGCGGAACAATTATGGCCTTATGAAATATTAAAGAGGTAATGCACTAATACTTCCTAGTCTCATACAGCCAGCCGGGGTTTTTTTTTTTCTTTCTTTTTTTGCTGTTGTTGTTGTTTTTTTTTCCCCCCAAATAATTCACACTGACAGTGATGTCTTGGAATATGTACATTCATTCAATTGATATTGAAAACCTGAAGCAGCTGCCTAATAATGCGAGTCGCCCTTTTCCAAACCTAGATTCGTATTACTGATGTAGTGTTTAAAGGACGTGAGTGTATCTTGTGTAGATTGCTACTATTCAGTGAACTCCCATAAATGATAAATTCTATCCAATAAAACACTCTGTTCGCGAAATAAAATCTTAAATTATTTTTTTTTTCGGGCGGATCAAAATGCGTTTTTAACTACGACCCTACGGTCACTCTCATTTTCATGTTTCTCTTTTGACGGAATGAGGTAGCTGCTAGAGCTATCCTTATTGGTTTTTAAATTCCCCAAATTAAAGGGTAAGTACCGGCCGAAACAAATTGATATGGACTAAAGCAGAAAAATGGAGAATCCGAAGGAAAAAATTATTTTGAAAAAAGTTCGACAGCGGTAAGAAAATCATTTCAATGCATTAAAGAAATACATAGACATATACATGAAGGCTTGTCCTGCTGATAATTGTATCTTGTTTTTTAAAATTGATATTCTCGTGTAATACCCAGCTCATTTGATTTTAACATGTTGTGGCATGAAAAAGAGAAATATGTTTGATGAATTTGTATTGATAAAAATATATCATTAGAGATAATGCACCAGGGGAGCGTTTCATTAAGCGTTTTGTCAGTGATTTTTACCAACAACTGTTATAAGCTACTGAAATCCTTGCATCTGATTGGCTGAGAGCAAATTTGTCGGTAAAAATCACTGACAAAACGCTTGATGAAACGCTCCCCAGGATGTTTGTTTAACAATAAACTGACTTTATGTATGAGGCATGATGTTACTTATAATTCTATCAGTTTATCCCATCTTACATTAGACATTCAAACAGTCTAAATGATTATACTGAATATTTTTCAGGAATGTCTGAGACATCTTAGGGTTTGCTTTCCTTCAATATTAATGTATTAAAAAACAAAACATTTATAGGATGTACGATTCGGTGAGACATATATTGTAGATCCAGTATCGTGTTGTGGGCTTTGAATAATTTAACCCGTTGACTTCTGAATATTTTAATTCCCATAGGATTTACCAGAGACCACCCTGTTCCCGCATGAAATGGGTTTATTTATTTTGACTGTAAAAGCCCTTCTAGGGGCCTTCAAAAGGCTGACACTACTAATATATTTAAGGCCTAAAAGCCATTCCAAGTATAACAGACCTTCAAGATTCAAGATTCAAGATTCATTTATTTTTCGATACCAATTCATAAATCATATAAAGTATTTACATTGTAGAAGAAACTCATCATTCAAACATGACGCATATGAAATTTGTTTTACATATTGTTTTCTAAAATAAATGTTATAACAGAGAGAGGTTTACACACATTTCAATTGTTTCTTGAATATAATAATCTAAATAATCGAAATCAGATAGGCGGTGCACCTTTCCACACAATCAAACCTATACCCATCTTGCCTCATCGTGCATTTTTTTTTTTAGTCTTACATCCAGGGTAAAATATTTTGTTTTTATACGAAATTTTGCAATATAATATTGTTTACAATTATAATGTGGACAACTTTATTTCCTACAACTTACCAATTATTGTTAGATTTTATTATGGAATTGAGAAAGATGACATACAGAAGCATATACACACAGCAAGGGATGCTGTACCTTTAATTGAAGTGCCATTAAACGGTGTGTCTTTAGCTGAAGGTCTCACTGTTGATATCGTTGTCGATGGGGTCTGACCGAGTCCTTGGCCCTTAGTCGTGAAGAAAGGGTCAATGTAATTACAATTACTATTATATAATTGTAACTATTTTTTTTTCTTCCAATTTATGTCTATAAATTACTGTCCTCATCGTGTAAATTTATGCTTCCTATCTCCCCTCTGTCCTTTGCTTTCCTCACTTCTCGGTACCCTTAAACCACATTTGCCCGCTCTATATCTCATACGTACTCTCATTATAATACATAAGTCAACTTATATTTGGTAACTTTGTAGAGGCTTGATAAAATCTGAGCTGCCTGGCCTTGCATGCTATCAGTGTATGTAATATGGTGTAAAATTTGAAGCACAGGAAAAAAAAAAAAGCACTTCAAATCATGTGCTTCACAAAAGTAAACATATGCAAGTGACCGGAAATGCCAGACTCATTTTTCCCCATAGACTCAGTGTTAGACTAAAGCGTATGGCCATACGCTTTCGTAAATGGGAGTATCCAGTCATAAATATCTTAATAATAGCATTATATATTTGAAAACCTTTCTATGCCTGGCTATTTATTTATCCTTCTGAACATCATTATACAAGACAGATATCAAAATTCAACAATTTATTAAATCAAGCCACCACAAAGTTACCGAATCCCTTTAACATCGCATACAATTGTTCTTGTAATGTTACTGTAATGAGGTAAACTACTCTTCTGTATGGACCATGTGACTGTTTTCTTATTTCCAATGTATTTTATTCATGTACTGTAGTACTATATCACATGGGGTGCGGCTTTAATAATAAGACTTTGTCTTTCTGCTGCATTTCCCTGCAATTTCTTAAGTATTTTATTGTTTTAATTGTTTTATTACATGTATTGTATTTGTTTGTAATGTTTTTTTATGAATTTGCTAAATAAATTGAATTGAATTGAACTGAATTGAAGTGAATTGAATACCTTCCTTTCTGTTTTCCTCCTTTTCTTCCCTGCTGTATCTATCTCCTCTATACACCTTGAATTTCCCCACTCTCTCACTCTGTCTGACTGCGACACATGTTAGTTGTCACGCCGTTCTACATAAGGCCAATTACCGATGTCTTACTAATCTTACTATTATGTTGTAAATGCTTGGTTGAGCAAACACTGTAACCTCGCATGATTATACTTTGTACTTTGTAAAGTAATTCATTTGTAAATTGTGTATATATCATTGAAAAAGTAAATTTCCGAAAGGACAATAAAACTTTAATATCAATAAATTAAAATAAAAATACTCATTTATTTCATATCTGATTCAAACTCTAGTACGGCTATCAACTTGATACAGTCGTCAGATTATTCAAAAATCTTAAATGTGGTCGTTAAACGTATGGGACAATATAGCTTAGAATTGCTCATATATATATATATATATATATATATATATATATATATATATATATATATATGTATATATATATATATATATATATATATATATATATATATATATATGTATAAATGATGTCATAAACACGATTAACAATAATAAACTAACATACAACAAATGTATGATAAATCCTTGTACAATCCTGGCTCTGTAATCCATGCACACAAAATGTTATTTCAGCTTTCAGTAAATTTTTCATTTCTCATCAATTTTCATTCAAATACGGTCGATACCTCTCTTGGTCTGGTGCTTTGACGATTTATAAATTGCTTTTAGAGAATACTTATTTGGACCATTGTTATTTTTGTTTTAACCTCATTCATTTATGTTTTATACAAGAAGCAATGTCCGCGGGGAACCATTGTTTGAGAGGAAATTGTTTTTAATAGAGAACACAATTTAAAAACGTGACTGTAATAGTACGATAATATCATTCTATAGCAAGTATAAACTTAATGCTATGGTCACACCTGATCGTGCGTGTTTTTGCACGTGCGTGTTTTTGCACGTGCGTGTCCGCAGCTGCTATCGGCTGTGGGCCAACTCTTGCGATTCGTACGTCCTTCGTTTGTCATGGTCACGACCAGTCGTGCACCTCTCTGCATCTCCTCTTGGGCGTCTTGCACAATTCTTATTAACATAACCCCTCTTACCTGCAAGAACTCTTGAGGCGAACGTACAGCCCGTACAGGTACCGTGCAAGCGACGTGCAACCGACGCGCGACATGTTACGGCTTCGTGAGACCTCCGCAAGGAGCTCGTGCAATCATGGCAATGGTCGCAGGAAGTACGATGGCTGCGCGTGTCACGTACGTTCATCAGAACACGTAGCCACACGCAGAGATTGTTGGACATGTCCAACAGCCTCCTTGCTTGTCCCCCGTGCTTCTACCTGCTTGGGAAAAAAAAACCGTACAGATTTTCTGCGACATCCGTCGCAGACCACACGCAAGGAGGTGCACGGCCGGTTGTGACCAACCTTTAAGATATAGCTTTGGCCAACGTGAAGCTCGTTCGAACGTAGCACATGGTACAAATGACCCTAGATATAATTACTCCAAAGGTGATGAAGGTGATCGATAATTTTGCTTCCCCGTTTAAAAAAAAAAAGCACAACTTCCATCTGCTTACCATGAAATGGAGCGTTAGAGAATATATGAAAGAGGATTGCGTAACATTAATTAACACTTATTCAGTATTTTTTACACCTTTTTCTGCCCAAGCGCAGATTGTATCTCCTTGCTGGATTAAGATTCATAAGTTACTTCATAGTTTTTGATAGACATGTACTTGCTACTCTTTATAAGAAAATTTTATTGTTGATATGAATGTATTTATTTACCAATAACAAGATACAATACAGTATGATATTTACAATATTTACAGAAAACGTTTTATAAGTTGATCATGGTTAAAAAAAAAAAAGAAGAAAAAAAAAAGAGAATGGTTAAATGGAACCAGGAAATAGCACAAGTGCTATTCAGGTGTGGCCCCGGGTTTAAGATTTACTTATGAAAATGCAAGTTATCATTCGATGTATATAAGCATATAATATAAAAGTAGTATTAATAATAGTTATTATATTAAACAATGTGTAAATACAAAATTACGAAGTTAACTACAATGAAAAAGGATTCCATTAATCTTATACTAAATAAGTGCTAACTAAAGGTGGGTTGTAAAACAGAAACATCTTGATTCATTATAACAAAAATGATCATTGAATTAATTATTATTAAATTCATATTTTTTAAATCAAATGAATGATCAGTAGTTAGCTGAATCATTTGCAATATTCAGTGTCAACGTACGTATATCCATACCGAGGATGATCCTTTAGGAAAGTTATAATTTGGTAAAAAGATTACCCTTGTTCTAAAGCAATTATTAGATCAAGCTTAAAGATTAATATTTATAAGTAATTTAAAAGTCTGGGCTTATGTACATGTTTACGCTGATGAAGATATGCATAATACAGAGAATACACTTCGAAATGGAAGTCTTTTTTCAGTGTCGGTGCTTAATGCAAATTATATGATCATGACTGAAAAATTGTGGAATTTCTAATAACAAAAAGGAATTTTGAAGCAAATCATTTATAACTTGATTGTTTAATATATTGGACCATGTTCCTTTCCTTCTCACAACCATTCAAAATTGAACTTGCAATTCTTTCTTTCTTTTTTTTCACGTCATAATTTAATTGAAAAGACATTCTTTTATAGTTTAGGCGCAGTACAAATGATAAATTTTAGGGAAACCCTATATGTTGTGTATTTATAAAGTTCCGCTTGTGATGACACAGAAGGAGAAAATTATTCAATATAGTTCAATATAGTTAAATATGATATAGACTAAAAAGAGTTAAATCTGTTTGTTTTCTTTGTACACTAAAATGAAACAGAGTTTGAAGTTATTATTTAGTAGAAACAATTATGCATAATTTGATTTTTTTCTTCTTCCATCATTCAACCCTTACTGTGCCGTAAGTGCAAATTTACATAAAATTAGAAAATCAAAGAGAAATAAAATTATAGAGAAAAATTATAAGCTCTTTTTTCTGCATGCAATAGAAATTATCAATCTCTAGAAGCACTTTTGCTAACATTTGGTTAAAGTGAACAGGAGAAGCACACAGAAATTCAACATTATATTGTTGAATATTGTTATAATTTTTTTTTCCTTTGTTTTGTTTTGTTTGTTTATCTTATTGTCTTTTTATGGACATCGACCACTCCATTTTATTCCATAATACGGGGAAAAAAAAGCTCTCAAGAATCCGATTTGTCTCCATTTGAAAATATTTGACATTTTCATCTTCTATTCGTGATTTTCCTTTCAATTTCGTTTTTGAAATTTTAATGAAAAACATTTGTGAATTTGTGAAATGATACTGCATTTCATCGTTTTTTGATACTACTCTATTCCTGTTATTCCACATATTTTAATACCCTTCGACCCTCAACATTTTATTGTTTTCAAAAAGAAATCTGAACATACCTGCAAAGTAGTAATCAGTATGATTATCATATCATATTTCTTGACAAATTGTAATTTGAACTTTAATTCATGACACTTTTAAGTAACCAAGGAACATTAAGAATAAAGAGATCTGTTTAATTCTTTTTATCATATTTCGTAATTTACTTGTAGACAGACAATATATTGATGTAGCAGTTTGAAATGGTTCTTTCTGTGTCTCTTTCAGTGTATGGCCTCTTATTCTTGATACATGTAGAATATGAAAGTTGCATAGTCCTATATATATAGACGTTTAATTTAACATAAATCTCAAATATGCAACACAGCTGCTGTTGTGAATTCAAAGGAAGGAATTGTGCATTAGAAAGGCGCATATTCAACTACGGAAAAACTATACTATAAACAACATTATATATATATATATATATATATATATATATATATATATATATATATAAATACATATACATATATATTTATATATATTATTCTCTCATTTTCATTTCTCACAATTGTATTCAGTTCCACGGGAGTTGCAAAAGCTGTTGCATATGTTATTTCCTTACACCTGTATATATATATATATATATATATATATATATATATATATATATATATATATATATATGTATGTATAATGGACTGCTATCAAATCAAATATCGTGGGCTTAGCATGGTTATTGACACATTTTCAACGACTTTGTGATAAGTAGATTGAAATGTAATGAAGTAGAAATCTGAGTGATATTCAAAGTGAGTTGTTTTGTAACCCACGGTATTAATGTATATGGATTCTCCACGAATAATGGAAATTACACATTGGTTATTATAATTGGATTGCGCAGATGGAGATCAATTCAAATGAAGCATGATGCCTTGTAGAATTTATCTGACACTTTTTAATTAGATAACTTGATTTTCCATAAAGAAACGAAATAATTTTTCTGTCGCCTAATTACTTTTTTACACTCATTGCACTATTTTTCATTTTTCTCTTATTCATTGTTATATACCCCTTTTCCTGCTCATATTTCTCTGCTCCTTTTTTCCCCATCGTATCATGATTTAGAGAACTTGATCAAATATTTAAAAGAGCATTCTCTAGTAGTGTGAAAACCAAAAATTAAGTTTGAAATATATAGAGAGAAAGCAAAAAAATTAGAAATCAAAGGATGTCTATAAAAAAGAATTATTCCAGAAGGTCTCTGAATAGGCAGAAATTATACTAAAGTACTCCACTGCCGGCTTAGACAATTCAATTTTTTTTTGCATTCACTACATAGGAGTGAAGATAGATGTGAACTGTGAAAGAAGATTGTTAAACAATGAATATATAATTGAATGTAATTTTGAAATCAAATTACAAAATGACACATATTTCACAAGTCGCGACTATATAGGTTAATTATTTTACAAAAAGTTTTATTTCGTTTATATCATTTTTCCATAAATAGGTATTTTTAGCTTGTAATTCAAGGTAATTAAGCTTTCCTGTGTGTAACTATATGATAAGAAAAGACTGATGTTAGCGAAAATGATCCCCCAAATCAATTCATTTTTGTCGAATTCTGACCAAGTTTAGCATCAACATGCAAGTGTCTTGTTCGTTTGCGTTTTTGTTTTGTTTTTTTCCTTTTGAGTTGAAATTTTTTCTTAATGTATTTTTTTTTTTTTTTTTTTTTGGGGGGGGGGTTTGATTTCACCATCTTTGTGTCTAAATTCCTATTTAATTGATGATGAAAAGAAAAACGCTAGTTTGTACATGGCAATTCGGCAACCCCCTGGTCAGAAAAATTCCTTGGAGTTTGCCCAGAGATAAAGTTCCTGGCCGGCAGGATTCATAATACATGTACATCGTTATTGGTTATTGTCTTTAATAATAAATAAACAAATGGAATATGATATAATTTTTTTCATGACGGGACTTATTTTCCTTTGGCCAAAATTATAATGCTAACTATGTACATTGGTAAAATATAGTTTGATGCAATAAGATGATTGTTAGATAAAATGAAAAAGAAAATACCTCTGTTTAAAAAATACATTTTCTGTATTTAGATTGCGTGTGGTGTATGCTTACATAACCATTATGATAGCCAAATTAATTAGACATTTTAAACATTTAGAATAATTTAGATATCAAAGAGCGCTTTTTGTGCCGACATACTTTTAACGTATAATTACTAATCAAATGCCAAAGAAGAAAACTTTTGATCACTTAGATTACCTAACAAGAAAATAAGAAACATTTCTTCTTGTTGATCTAAATAAGAAAAAAATAATAATCATATTATCAAGGGCAAAAGTGCAATGAACTGATGCCCAACATGATGTTGTATGGAATCCTGTAACCCATTCCAAATCTTGTAATTTGATGCAATGTCTTTTTCTTTCAATAATGTCTACAAATAGGCCCGTAATGAACAAGATGATCCGAAAATTCATGCACTTCAAGAACCCTTTCGAAAAGTCTTTATAATTGTTATAGATGGTTATCTTATCTAGGATGCTCACCTGAATATGTTTTACTGGATAATGTCTACTACTAGTGGTCGTAGGTAGAGGTAATTGGGACCGATTGTAAATGCATGCCAAGAGGGCCCAAGGATACGCAGGGTATGTTGTCTTCATCGTCTGCTCCTCATAGAGTACCACTTGTCATCTCCATAATCATTCACAAGCTTGGTAGATCAGAACTGACTGCCACTGTTTAAGAGAGAGAAAAGAAAGAAACAACCAGGCTACATTCTGAACTTTTCCTCTGCCTTCGGGGCTACTTTCGGATGCGACATTAAAACCTAACGATACATCACAGTTTGGGAAAGAAAGACAGAATTGCGCTTTGGTCATTTTTCACAAAGTGTGGGCGTGCGTGTGTGTGAGTGTGTATGTGTAGATGTTTTGTAGTTGAGTGCATGTTCTATGCGTAGGACTGCTTCAAATCCATTCTCTTTATTGAAATAACGAGACAATTATGACTACTGTAAGCTTATACAAAGCATGATGAGTTGGCTAAATTAAAGTTGAAGCATTTTTGTTTGGTGTACATTGTTCCTATAATGGTTCAAAACGTTGAGAATAAATCAATTAAAAGAAATTTAGCTGTTGATTTGCGATATAGAGACATTTCAGCATTTGCCCTTATTGATCATGGTGATTGATAATGAATTTAATTTCATTGTATACAACTTTCTTCAACGGTCTTCACCATTTACGTGGTGTTGACAGTACACCACTGATATGGTTATTATCATTATTAGCAATATTAGATCATCTGTAAGCTTATTTTCCAAGCTACCTTCGGGTACTTGGATACTCATGACACAGTTTACAAACATTATTCAACAAACATGATAGTACAGATTTCGTAGACCGAATATTCATTAACTTATATAGCTATCATTACATGCTAGTACTTATGCGATATAGATGCAATCGTTGTCGGAAGTCATCGTGCATACTAAGAGAGAGATATACAGGAAGAATTTAATGTCATCGTATTGCAAGAACATAGAGGTATTAGAAGACAAGGTAGCGAGTACACTAAAGCCGGTTGAGCTGTACCCGGGGCGGATATCTCCCGGGACAAACCTTGACTGAATTCAGAGAAAATCTGCTGGACTGGATTGCTTAATCCTCAGGGTCTCGAAGGCACTATCGGGTAGCTGAGGAAGGGACTCTATCGCGGAAGCTCAGGGGAAACCTGTGCTCAGTATGAATGGATACTTTGATCAATGATGTTGATCTAGTGTATTTCCTGTTTTAAAGAATGCTGGAAATTATGGGGTGCTCTTTAGTCACTACACGTGCCGTTCAGATCACGTTGAATATAGTAGCTGTTGACAGCCATCGAATTGCAAACGTCCATTTATTACTAAGAACTAATATTTCGTGATGCAAAATTTCGTTTCGAGACTAATAATTCTTAATTGTTTACCATACAGTACGTGGGATTTGACCGGCAAATACATGAAATATATTAAAACTAATGACAACTTTTCTGGATATCACATGCAATAAGAGTGCAGCTCATGTGAGATAGCGTGTAATGCATGTGAGTTGGGACCAATAATTTGATTTCCTGACCTATAATGCTCATTACTCACCTCTTATACATGTTCTGTCAAAATCGTCAGGCAAAAAAAAACATTCACATGCAGTCTTGAAAAATTCATTGATAAAGCTCACTTTGGTTCCATGCAGATTTTAAAAATGCAAGAAATGAAATATTATTAAAATAATTTTGAATAGAAGGGGGTTTCGAACCTTATATGCCGACAACTTATCCAAAGATTTCAAACGAAATTTTTTAAAAATCCTCATTTTACTATATATTTGCCGTCAGGTTACAGAAAATTTATTTTAACAAGCAGAAACGAACAGTATTTTAGACGTTGCGAGCTAGAGATATTGTATTAAAAATGCGTTTGCCTGGACGGTGTCAACTTTCTTCCTCCCTCTGTCTACGCCCCGGGGAAGTACAGCAAAGGGCAAGGAATCTTGAGCTGTAATCGTGGCCTGCGTCTCCAGGGAGATTTCTTTGACAAAATTTAGAGAAAATCTACAAAACCGTATAGGGGTGTCCAATGCACAATTGAACAGCAGAGGAAGTAGCAGTAGAGTCGTAGTAGCAGTAGCATTAGCAGCCAGGTATGGTAGTAGCAGAGATTCTTCTTGGGGCAAAGTGCAAAATAATGAAAGGTTGATCTGATCAATGCCTTAGATATAACCCTATCCATTGTAAATATATGTGGGCAGGTATGATATTCCACCTATATGCTGATGATTATGCCTATGCGTTTGCTGTATACTCAAAATATCAGTTTCAGAAAATGTAAAATATATATTACATCATGTTCCTTCTTACTATAATTGTATCCTGATAGGAAGTGAAACTCAAAAAAGTGTCTAGAGAACACAAATATTCAGGCTTACTTGGGGCCGATATCTCGCGAGAGAAAAAAAACAAAAAACAAAAAAACCTTGGACAGAATTCAGGGGAAAATCTGTCAGACTATGATATTGGTTGATCTTCAGGGTCTCGAAGACACGATCGGTGAGCAGAGGAAGGAGCTCTATTGAGGAACCTCTAGGGGAACATGTGTAGATTATGAATGGATGCTTTGATCAAAGGCTCTTACTTACCTGTGTTTCTTTGTATTCTCAAGTTGCTGTTTATTATGAAATAGTCCTTATTATACTCATTGCACGTGCCACGTGCCTCTTATCCAATGTTGTCTTTGGTTGTAGCTGATATCGATAAACTTGGAAACGTCCTTCACCAAGTTTTATTTTGCGCTCCTATCTCTACGTCTTCGTTTTCCCAAACACTCATTCTCGTCTAACGGGCTGTTATTATTATCACGTCCCCTTCTTGATTCCTTCTCAAATATAATACTAAGTAAGTTTCTTGACGCATATCCATGTTAACCCTTTCATGACAGGTATTATTTAAGGGCTAAATTAATCATATTTTGTTCTTCAAATTGGCAACAAAAATATTCTTTTCATGCTACATGGTCCTCATAAAACGTAATGTCTTTGATAACAACATACATGGCTAGGAACTTTGTCGTAAAGTTGAAAAAATTGCCAGTTTTGACCAAAAACAATAATTTTGGACCTCTCTATGTGTTGCCAATTCAGGGATTTGAAAGCTTATTCTCCTTTTTAAAATTCCTTGCATCAAACGCAATATGATCATGCAACAAAAATGGACATAGTGTGTGCATTATTTTTTTGCTCTTTCTACTCATCAATCTGGTATATTTTTTAAAGCTCTGAATCAAAAGTTATTGGGCCAAACCACAAAATGAGGTCAATTGTCTCGAAAGGGTTAATCTTTTTTTAAATATGATTAACTACAATTGCCTTGATTACTTAGAATTAGAAGGACATTCTAAGAGCTCCCAAATTGACTTCAAGATTCGAGAAACTATCCAAACTCCGACCCTATGCATGTGTTTTGTTTTGTTTTGTTTTGTTTTATACATCACTTTATTGATAATCAACAATAAAGGGATAGAGGGAAAGCAAATCACATTTTGACATTAGAAGAAGAAAATACACATCACAAGGGCAACATATTATAAATCAAATACCAGGACTTGACCAGATTAATGTTCAATGCAGGGCAGTTCAGGGAATAATGTGCAATCATTGGTTTTCCATTCTTTTTCACTTGACCTTTCTACATCTTAAATCATGCTAAATTCTTAGCTTTTTTAATTTTTTAAATTTATTTATTTCCACATGTAGAGTGAATTGCTCTTTCAACAACAGTTGGCTTTTAAAGGGGTCCACACACATTTAAAAACAGTTCAAAATCATATAACTTTTTACAGCATAGAACAGAGAGAAAACAAACAAACAAACAATTAAATAATAAAATATACAAGATAAAGCCAATATGGGTACATTTATGTAAGAATATTTTTCCAGTCAAAGTCAGTAATATACTTTATAAATTGTTGAGGTGTAAGTGAGTATATATATCAAGATTTTTCGATTACATTCCATAATTTGGATCCCCTACAACTGAGACATCTTTTTCCATAATTTGTTTTTAGCGAGGTACGGGATTAATGCACATCACGAACCCTGAGTCTGTAATTAAATGTTTGAGTTATAAATTGCGTATAAAGTTAGCTAGGAACTTCTTTTTTCACAACTTTAAACACTGAATGAGCGAAGGTGTTTACAAAATCGAACTTCTAATTTATCAACTTTAAGTGAATCATAGATTAATTGGCTAGAATACACGTAACAAACACATAATAAAAGACGAAGTCATCTATGTTGTAATATCTGTAATGCCTGCATGTTAGTCTTGCCATTGTTTCACCAGACAAGAGAACAATAATCATAATAACTTTGTATATCACTTCTATAAAATAATAAAGCCACGTCCTTTGAAATAAATGGCCTTATCCGTTTAAACAAATGAAGGCTATTCAGTGTTTTCTTTTTAACATATTCACTGTGTGCATTTCAGTTAAGATTTCAGTAAGTATTTATAAGTTTGAAACCTTTTTATTTGGCTTTCTAAGAAGATAATTATCGTTCAATACTTTCAGTTTTCTTCTTTACTAGTGCCCATTAATAAAAGTTTACTTTTGTCAAAATTCAATATCATTTTATTGGATTGTAACCAACTATATAATTGTTTTAAATCTTTATTAAGGCTTTTTTGAATTTCACCAAGGTTTTCTTGTAAAATAATAAATGCATGTATCATCCGCATTCAATGAAATTTTACATTCATTTATTACAAGTGGAAGGTAATTGATGTATAAGGAGAAAAGTACCGGCCCCAATAACGAGCCTTGTGGAACTCCGGTAGTAATATATTTCTGATGTGACAAAGCACCATTTATATTCCTTAATTGTTTCCTTTCACTCAAGTAACTTTCAAACCAACAGACTGTCTGTTCATCAAAACCATGGGCACTCAGCTAATCAATAAGTGTCTTATGGTGGACAATATCAAATGCTTTTCATTAATCTATATCATTACGGCACCAACGGCAACAACAATTAGTTACAAAAACACATTTTTATCTTTGGAAATTATAAGGTGGATTCCATTTGATTTGATTTGATTTGTGTTAAATGCATCAACTTCCGTTACAACATTCAAATCGATTTAAAAAATCATTTTCTTTTCTTTTAATAAGATGCAATGGCTCTCCCTGTGGTCAAATTATGAACATTCAACCAGTAATATTATATGAAAGTTTCAATGTGGAAGGATATTACAGACACAAAGTAACAACAAGAAAAGCTCTTAAAATGCTCTTATATTTCAACCATGACTAAAAAAGGGGGGTATGTTGAGCGATTTTCTCACTTTTGATGCCGAGTATTCGTCATTTTCTTTAAAAGGATTATAAAATACACACTCAACATTGAAAATGACTTCAAGACACTTCCGGTGATAATCAATTTCATGACCAGTACTTAACATCCAGTTTAAGGCAAGAAAGAAAATTCATACAAGATTGATCGCAACCTTAAGGCAAAAATTAAAAATCCATTACGGGATGTGGTTATATTCTCCCTCGCAAGAAGAATGCAAATATGAATAGACAGTAACACCAAAAAAATAGACAGTAACACAGTATAAATGCTTGTTGAATACCAATTAAACATACACGTATGAAGAACGATATGTTAGAGTGGACCGGTCAAAATCGACTTCCTTTTTTGCGCTGAATACTTGTTTTTCATGCTTCGCTCCATCACGCACTACTCATAGGTAATCAGGCCATTGACAGGACCATTTCTATCTTTCTCGCTTCATTTCCGATGTCAATCCGTGATTATCTCCGGCTTCGTAGATCGTATTTATTCTCTACCCAAGCCCTCCAGCCAGTGCCGTGCTTCCCATGTAATTGTCGTAGTCAAAATCTCATGTCCGGATTTTACCTTTGTCGTTTTATTGTTAATCTGGTTTTAATTCTCTTGATTGTTGCCGGCAGATGTTGAAGGAAGAAGGAGAACAGAAAGATTTAAGATATAGTGTGCAAGTCATGCACAGTGTAAATAATAGCCAATGGCAAAGAAGGGGGTAAATAGTTCTTCCTCGACTCTGTAACGAGCTTTCGTAATCCATTCGTGTATCCCCTTCTTTGGAAACAAAATTCAAGACTCTCAAACCGTCCTTGTTGGTCAGTGATTATTAATGATATCATTCTTTCTTTTTTTTTAATTAACAGATTGATATAAAGCTCTGTGAAACAAAAGTTAGTTTGTAAGAGGTCTACATAAATTAAATTATTGTATTGTATCTTACATTATAATACGGCCCCATAGCGGATTTGGTCCTGTCAAAAAACTTGCCTGGCGGATTCGGTGATGCTCAATCCTTATTAATTTTATCACATTCACCACACAAAGAGATGATTAGTAAGTCGAAGAATATTCTAAATGTAGGCAAACGGAAGATATTCGCTTTACACTTATCAAACTTAAAACACAAGAAGGAACAGAAGCCCAAAGTGAGACAAAAATTTTACTCTGATGAGTGCAAGACGAAAAGCCTCACTATGCCTTATTCAAAGATATACTTCATTAATCGGTTTTGTGTATTTTCCTTCAAATATTGAATATTGAAGAAATTCATTGTGAAATATAACTAGATTAGGAGAAGGAATAGGGTTATGTATATCGCTAGGTGGGGGGTGTAGAAGTTTGGAATGTGTAGCGGCGTTATGAGCAAAAAAAAAAAAAAAAATGAGGGGGCTGAACATAGGCATACGCGGCAAAAATTCTGAATACTTGCAAGCGAGCGAAGCGAGCGAGAAAAAAAAAACTTTTTAGATGAAAATGTAATTTTATTATCACAAATCTAGACCTATATCCGGTAAGTAATTTCAAACTTTTCCCTTTTTTCCCCCTCCCCTTTTTTTTTTTTTTTTTTGGGGGGGGGGGGGGCTTGGAACTTTGGGGGCTGCAGCCCCCCCCCCCCCCACAGTACGCGAGTGGGAATGTGGTTAGTTTTATTGATAGCAGAGCCATTGTCGCCTGAGCCATTGTCGCCTGAGCAATGGCCCGTATCGAATGGATCTCTTCATCATGTTCATTACACTGGCCATGCTGGTAATCTTAAATTCCTCACTGGTAAAGAAATTGAGAAAAGGGTGAAATGGGTGAAACTGTTATAATGTGGTTCTGAATTAATCACAATGCACTTTCTGAGTTTCTTGAACTAACAAGATATTAACAAACTCGCTGGAAAAATCACATTTACCAACAAGCACAGCTGATACACTCTAAAAACATTCTAGTCAAGTATGACTAGAATAACTATTCCCAAGGGCACCTGCATTATTCCAGTCAAAACTGCCAGTTTGAAGTGAACAGGATCCTAGTCAAAATGAACAGAATCTTAGTAAAATGAACAGAATCCTAGACAATGTGACTTGAATCTGATTAAGAAAATGTGACCAGGCGATCTGGTCAAAAAATGACTAGACGTTTCTTGAGTGTATTTGCACATTTATTTATTTACACATTTGCTTTAAGCATACTGTTAGGACTACGAGCTAGAAATTCTTACCTTTCGTAGAGTATTACTCGGCTGATATACATTTTCTACCAAAATAATTTAGCCCATATTATTTATTTGTTATCTTGGACACTTGATGTAAATTTTGTTTTATTCCAAGTGAATTTATTCCCTTTCTTTACCAGAACTCACGTTTACCTTAAAGTTCTTCTCCGCATGAGAAAAAAAAATCTAATTCTTTAAAATGACACAGGGTAAATTTTTTAATTAAGAACAATGCACTGTTTTTCCCGACAAAGATTTATATCAATTAGAAGTGGAAAGGTCCAGACTTGTCCCTAATTGCCGCCATTTTGGCTCGTTTGCCCGCGGATGATCGGAAAGGACTGGTATGAAAATGAATTTCAAGGAGATACTTTATTGGAATATATCGTGCTTGATAAGGCCTCGTTTCTCCTAATTCAGGTACTTCATTAAGCCCAATGAAATAAGCCTCGCATTCATCACGACAAAGGTCAAAGGTAAACGTCACTCAGAATGAAATGTAAACATGTTTTAAAGCTAATCTTATGTTCTCACAGTGAAGCTTCATATCCGGGAGAATAATTTTTAAAATTCATATGAATCAGTACAAATATATATGTATGATTTATATTGTGAAGTTTTGGCCGGCCAGATAAACCAGTTAACAAAGTAGCGAAAAGATACTAAACACTTCATAACCTGGAATTCTCCAACACGGATATGTACATATGGGAGAACGATGCATGCAGACGAAGTACGTGGAGTGGAGTCCCACATTCTATAGAATGTCTTGTTTATTTTGTTTTTTACTCAACAATATTTAATGCACGTTTTCTTTCAGAATTATTTGGCAGATGCTATTTATCACTATATAATATGAAGATGTGGATGGTGGGGATAGTTTTCTTAAAATATGTTTTTGATCTATTCGGAATTCAAGATTATCTTGATAAAAAGGACATGGGCTTGTATACATCTTACCACAGTATATAGCCAAGAATGCCATGGAGTTCTGGCAAAGATGTGAACAGTGAATGAAATTTTCACAGGATCAAAAAAAATTTCATAATGCGTAAAACCATATCTGCCAAACGATTTTTGTAGAAAAGGAACTGAGTACAAATAAACAAAGAAAGAAAAATGCGCTTATCAAATAGTTCCGACCCCATGCACACTACGTGGTCTCATAAGTTGCAAATGTGAGTCGGGCTTTTTTTTTTTTTTTAGTGATTTCTATTTCTAGCAGGTTTTCGTTAATTCAGTTTTATTTACTGGTAAAAAAAAACCCACCTTAAGTACTCAATGATGAAACAGTTCAAAATAGCTTGAAACCATATTCTTTCGAATTTCAGTCTCATTACTTGAAGTAAATGTGTAATATAACGCTGCCTTAGTCGTTATATTTCCCAGTGGCACGGTTTAGGACGAAGCAAATATGCAGTGCATCAAAGAACAATTCACTTAAAAAAAAAAACAACAACAACTAAAACTAACCGCCCTAAAAAATGTCCAGAATGAAACATGCATACAAGCTGCACTGGCTATCAGCTTCATGTTGTTGTCGCTCACAGATATTTCATTGATACCTACGTACCCCGATAGTTGCATGATAAGCAATATCACATGAGTCATCGATGAAGAAGGGGGTGCAGTTACGTTACATTACGATGGGTAAATTTTGTCTACTTGCAGGACGCCCCCTTTGGAGGTGACAACCTTACTTGAAAATGATAGTTTTAAAAAATTCTATTCTGTTAGGAAATGTTGCGAAAGATATCAACGTTTCCGAATATTCCTATCAAAAGAATGGATTATACTGCAAACAAGAATTTTCATTTTTGTATTATTTGGCTTTATATAAAGTTAAAAATGTGCTTTAAGATATAATTGAAGCTGTGTTTTTAACAAAACCCGGGTTCATATAGAAATTTTAAACAAGAATACAAAGAGAAAGATATATCCATCATATTTTTTTATTCAACATTTATTTTTAGAAAGAATATTTCATGCAAAATGAACAGAATATAATATCTGAAACTAAGGCTGGAGTATGAAATAGTATACCAGACAGTATACAAGGGAAAGACTTGTGTGCAGAGAAATCTTAAAGATAAAGTTGAGTTCTAGGCCCCCGTTGCATAAAACTTACCATTAATGGTAACTCTGCTATCAATGGTAACTACCACGGTAACATCACTCAACAGCCAATCAAAATCAAGGTTTCCATGGGAGTTACCATTGATGGCAAAGTTACCGTTAATGGTAAATTTTTTGCAACGGGGCCCTAGTCACGAGATTGAATTATGAAAAAACTGTCTCAAAGCAATTGGGAAAGGTTGATTATATGGCACATACGAATTGGTGTATGCTGCGAGATTTTGATAACATCAAAATGATAAGAAA
The DNA here is from genome assembly GCA_025618425.1 of Heliocidaris tuberculata. Lineage (NCBI taxonomy): Eukaryota > Metazoa > Echinodermata > Echinoidea > Camarodonta > Echinometridae > Heliocidaris > Heliocidaris tuberculata. The sequence continues at coordinate 35,042,678 of CM046841.1, forward strand.
TCACCCCAAAAGCACAGAAATGGGTATATGGGACTGCACACACATGTAGTATGAATGTTCGGCCCGAACACTTCAGCTATTTCTCATCATATTTCGATTTATGAGAGCATTTGAAGAGCAATCCTTTTCAGGGGACATATCTTCTATGATAATCTTCCAAACTAACATAAAAAGAATGAGAAATCTCACAAATCATTTTTTTTTTTTTTTTACCTTTCCCTGAACTCAACCTATCCTTTAATTTGATAATGTCATGAGAGGAGAAAAGAATGGAGTGTGATTTGAATTCATCTGAGATGCAAGATGCAGAGTAGTTCTGAGAGGCGATGCATGCATAATTGCGTGAAACATGAGAAAGAGAGGGAAAAGGAATGATGGACTTAGGGTTAGAGGGGTTGAGTACAGAAGAGATTGAGAGAGGGTGAGGAGAAACGAAGAGAGAGAGAGAGAGAGAGAGAGAGAAGGGGGGTAGAGAGAATGAGAGAGAACCTGCAAAAAAAGTAACAAGACATGCACAGAGAGAAAAAAGAAAGACAATCTTTAAAGAACTAGATATAATAAAGAAGGGGCGGAGGAGAGAGGGGGAAAAGACTGTACCAGGATCGGGTGAGGTAGTGGCATGACCCGTACACAGACAAAGTAAATGTATGCCTCGTGAAATTGAAATAGAGAAGGGAATACGTTTTATGTTTATATCGCAATTTACACAAGGTAAAGATCACAAAATAACTTACAGGGAGAGAAGCATTGAGAAAGAGGTGGTTTGTTGTTGGTTTTTAGAGTAGGAGAGAGGAAGAGAGAGGGAGATATATACAGAGAGAGAGAGAGAGAGAAAGAAAGAGAGAGAAAGAAGGAGAGGGGGAGAAAGTGTGAAAAGAGATTATGGTGAAAGATGATATAGAGAGGGGAGATTGTGTAAAAATGAGGGAGGAGGGAGACAGAGCGAAAAAGAGGGACAAAGAGAGAGAGAGAGAAAAAAAAAAGAAAGAAAGAAAGGAAAAAAGAAAGAAAGAAAGAAAGAAAGAAAAGAGAGAGGGAGAGAGAATGAGAGGGGTAGGGAAAAAAGCGAGAATTGATCCACCACTTGACCTATAGAAGGGGTGCTAGACTCAGGCCTCGCACTGTTCCGCCATCCATGAGTGATGCAGATCTCTCACCCATGTGTTAAAACCATATCTCCTCAGCAAGCGTCCCATCTTCGTTCATCTAGTCTCAAAACGCAGACCTTTAACTGCATCCTTTGTCTCGGTGTTCTGTAACCGTTGTTCATTCTTTTTTTTTCTGTTCCCAAACTCTGGAGCAACTTAAATGACTCCATTAAAACATGCCCCTGACTCTACACATTTACTCTAATATAAAGAATATACCCTTTGCACATTATAGTCAGTAGCACTCCCCCCCCCCCCTCTCTCTCTCTCTCTCTCTCTCTTTCTCTTTTTTTTAATTTCTTTTTATCTTTTAGATTTTTTATGTATGTTTTAATTGTTGTATAACATTATATGAGTAAATATGTATCATCACGGAGACCCCAACACAAGCCATGTTATTATTATTATTAATATTGTTATTATTATCATAATCATTATCATTATCATTATTAGACCATTTAGATCCCCTACAATGTGGATGGCTTATGGTTTAAAGCAAGTTCATGTTATTCTACAAGTGAAAATATATAAACTGTATTATTTGCCCTAAAATACTGTAATTTTTACATCACAATCTAAAGAAAAGATGAACAATAAAGGATGTTAATTTCGGGGTTTTTACCTGTCGTCAGAATGCATGATGGGTTTCGTCATTTTACTAAAAAGGTGAAAAAGAAGGAGTCTTTTAGTTAAAACATCCATGAAATCAAATATTAGCGGTGTTGTTTCTTTTAGTACAACATCGATTTGGAGAAAGTTAGTTATGAAATTGTCTTAAATATGAATAAGTTTCCGAGGCGTCTTCTCAGACATTTTAAAGTGGTTTAAGTGGGGTGCTGGAAAATTTAATTTTCCCCTTTTCCATGTTAGCTAGGGGTTTATTAAGTGAAATCTTTAAAAATAGAGTCTGCCTTGATATTAAATTGATGGGAATAAAAGAAGAAAATGAGAGAAACAGATTAGTCAAAGTTTGAGCAAAATTCGATTTGCTCAGTACAGAAAATCTCATAAATGTTCATTTTCTTAGATTTTGATGAAGGAATAGATTTGTTTCATACAGCTTTTGCGTAAAAACATATAAACAATGATTATATCTAAGATGCATGTATGACTGAATAGTTTCTTTAGAGAAAATGGAGATTAATGATTTTGGGGGGTGCAGGGCAAATGGGAGAGGAGATCGCAAGATACGTCACGGAGTTGCCAATTTGTGTTTGATTGATTACAACTTCAAAAATTCATAACTTTATTATTTCATATAGGATTTTCCTGAAACTTTCATTGATCTGTTTCTTTAATTTTTCTGCTTCTTTTAAAACCAATTTGATATCAGGGTGGACTTTCCCTTTAAATATGCGTAAGTTTCCAAGGCGTCTTCTTAGACATTTTAAAATGGTTCCATGGGTGCTGAAAAATCTAAATTTCCTTTTTTTTTTAATGTTAGGGGTTTATTACGTGAAACTTTTCTATACAAGAAAGAATAATTTTGACATTCTGAATATGGCATGCATTACACATCTACTGAGGGAACACCACCTCTGATCTTAAATAATCAATCCAAAAATTGTTTCATGATTTTTTTTAAATATCAGCTGGAGTATCAGAAAGGCCTATGCCATTACTAGATCATATCATTTTCCCGTTGAAATTGGCTTGACCTCGGCTTGAAACTCGTTCAAATCCTGTCAAACGACACACCTTTGCTTCCTCGACAAACATTTTCAGTGAGCTTCGTGAAAATGACAACATGGACAATGGGTCCGAACTTACAGACTATGCAAAAACCCACCATGCGCATATGATTATCTCCATACACGTCCCGTAGCGTGTATGGTACATGGCAAACGGCACTGTGGTTCTGCAGCACTGGTGGGTTATATATATCTTCCAATCTCTCTCTCATATGATAAAAACAAGAGAGATATATATTACACGCATCTTGTGTAACTATATTCTCGACCTCTATTAACTTTTATTACACTCAAACGAAGAAGAAAAAGCAATAATCCCAACCAATATAAAGCATTCTCTCCTATAAACCCTTTTTCTTCTTGAAATTGGTGGTATGCTAAACCAAGAGGACTTTTTTTTTTTTTTTTTTTTTTGTTGTTGTTTTATATAGTGTTTTTTACAATCCTACATGCTTAGTTTCATTTAAAGCCTTGTTTTTCTTTCACATCTTCAGTAGAATGATAATACACATTTTAGTTCGCGAGGATGCAATTGAATAATGGGAATTGTGCGACAAAAAATATGAACCACTGCTGCCGGCAATCAGAGAGTCTTTAATACTTGTAAGCAAATGCAGTATCTCGACTAAACCAAATTATCAAATCTATCAATATGAAAATCTTCCATTTTACACCATGAATATAGATGTCTGATTAAATCTTGATTTTCTTTCTTTTGAATTATTTTCTGTATTATCATTTCAAACAAACATTTCATTTATAATAATGATTAGATACGATGACGTAATTATTATATTGCATCTAAAATATACATCAATAAACATGTCAACCCCATTGCCGGAACCGGGTGACTCCAGTATTAAGCCAATGTAAATGAGAGAATACAGTAGCCAATGGGCTAATTGCATTGTTATAGGGAATGCAGGATGGCTTCGATGTAAACTTGAAATCTGATGTGCTTGCAGCACTCTGATATCTCCTGGGTCTTATTCTAAAAGAAAACAACTAATAAGAATAAATGCACAGAACATTTCAGACTAAGCAGAAATTAACAAAAATTAATTTTACAAAATTGGTGCAATAATTAACAAAGAGGTACTCATGTTTTTGAACAAAACAATTTTTTTTTTATATACCTGATATACTATATGTCCACACTCGCACACTTTTAAACGTTTTGGAGACAGATCTTATATTTATTTTTGACCTGACCAGGTTTTTATTTAGTGTAAATATTTTGTTTTGAAATTATTTCCGAATCTTTTTTGGGGTGTACCAAACAAAAACATCCATAATATACGGTTATACAATCAACAACGTTCAATACTTCTTGTTTCTTAACTGCACTGTAGATGGCAAGATTAAATAAACATGTCAGTATTTTATGCTTCCTCCCCCTATTCGTATGTAATTTCAGTACGGTAGGATTATTTATCCTTGAACTATAACGGTTTTAGTGCATTTTCTGCTTAGCTGGTCATCAAATGGGTAATTCAGGGGGCAGAGATTCTGAATAAACAAACTTACAGGCAGTGTATCGAGGAACGGTCGACATAGGGCATGAAGGAGAGAGCTAGTCCCACGCGTTATTATTGAGTGAGGGTTTTAAATCAGGCTGATAAGGAGTAAACAAAACAATGGAATTCTACCTTACAAAGATAAAGCTTTGAAAGTAATTTTTTTTCTTAATCTGTATTTTCATTATGGTATGTTATCATAGACTGTGCAGGTATTTTTCGCCTTTGTATTGTGCCTTTTGTTTGTATGGTCGTCTAAATATGTGTCGTCTAAATAGCGTATCATTTTGTCCTAGAATGTGATAAGAAAAATCCCTTATTTTTTATTTTTTTATTTTTTTATTTTTTTTTGTAAGAAATGCTCAACTACATCCAATTCGATTATCCCGTAGGTAATCAGGTAATCAAAATGTAATTTGGGTTTATTTGTTTTTAGGGGGGGTCTTCTTCTTCTTCTTCTTCTTCTTCTTCTTCTCATTATATGAATATTAAGCAACATATTCCTTTCCTGTTTTCAGTTGAAAAATAATCCCGTGAGAATGGGTCTTCCCGATGTCATGTAAAATCTTTAAAGAGATCCACAGAGAAAGCTTCCGATTTATATTCTCTTCTTTTTAGTCCCTTTTTGAAGTCTCCTCGTCAATTCATATAATATAAATGAAGTTATACCCCCAAACCCCGCCTTCCTTTCTCTGACAGATGTAATTCAAACAAATATTATGATGAGGAGAGAAATAGAAATCTGAGTGGGCTATGGTGGGAGGAACGCTAAGAAAAGTGGCCTTGATGTGGCAAAAATACGAATTAAAAAAAAAGAAAACTGTGAAGTGAAATTGTGGTTTAAAACTATTAAGACGCTTAGATTTTATTGGATTTATTTGGGACGGGGGCGGATAAGCTATGACGCAGGAGGTGAATGGGAATGAGGTCTGGTTGGGAAGAGCGTAATCCCTTCAGTTATACCTTTTACTACTCCTTATTTTTAAATTTATAAATCAATGACTGCGATCTTCAGGAAGTAATTTAGATATGTCAAATGATAGCATTATGTATCAGACTATAGACGCTAGTGTTAAATGAAATAGGGCTGTGCCTCCACATTACTTGCAAGATATGTAAAAGGTGTGTTCATTTATTAACTTATTCTGTAATACTAGTTTTTAGTCATGCATCAATGATTGTATATAATCTTCAGGAAATAATCTAAAATACGAAAATAATGAAATAAGACAGGAAGTTAGGGGTAAATGAAAATAGGACCGGATGTGAGTTGACAAATTCATTTAAATTACCTTAAGGAACGTCAAAGATTGTGTTCATTAATTTGACTGATTACCTTAAATCGCTGACTAAATAAAAATAATTATTACTATACAACTTGACGTAAGGGGTGAAGTGAAATAGGACCCCCTGAAGGAAAGAAGTATCTATGAAATAAGTATTTTCTATGTTCCTTTCGAGCTTTCATAATCCCCATCTCTAGCCCCCCCCCCATCTCTCTCTCTTTATCTTTCTCTCTCTCTCTCTTTATCTTTCTTTCTCTCTTTATCTCTCTCTCTCTCTCTCTCTCTCTCTCTCTCTATCTATCTCTGTACCTACATATACCTTGTATCTATCTCCTGAACTCTTTATTATGCTCATCTTCATCTCTGTCTTTCCACGTATTACTTACCACAGAGAGCATTTTATGACATAGAGCGACGATTTTAATGTGGGCATCTTTGGACGATTCACCCAACCTGGGGCATATTATGACAACACTCTACACGATGCAGTGTGGATCAATTGCATGAGGGATGTCTGTTGTAATACACCTTGACCCAAAACATAAGGCAGACGCATTTCATTACAAGACTAGGAAATTTAGTCGGAGTCCTTTCTCTTGGCCTTTATCTTTTTTCCTTCCCATTTCAATTTACTGTGGGGGGAGAATGGTAAAAAAAAATTGCCCCAAATGAAGGTTACTAAGTTTGCCAACAACTTTGGGAAAATATTTTTGTAAGGATCGGGGAATTTAACTCAATTTGTTGCAAAAGGTGATCGTGAATGGGCAACACAATGGCCACATTGGGCAGTGTTGGGCATAAAATTGCCCACAGTTGGTCGCACATAGAATTGTCATCATGTTTGACAATTTTTATCAGGTACTTTCAAGAGTGTTCCACCCTCTTCCCCCCTTCTCCCTCTCCCCCTGTCTCTCTGTCTATCTGTCTCTCTGACCCCCCCCCCCCACCTCCCTCTTTTTTTCTCTCCCCTATGCCTATCTCTGTCATTTTTTGGAGCGTTATATAAGAAAATAGGCATATAAGTTAGACTAACGTACATACATACATCGTGAGCCTTAAAACCACATTGTTTTACATGTTCATTTTCAAGTGGAGTTTCATTTTATTTATTTATTTTTTTTATTTTTAGCCCTTCCACAGGGTTCCTTTATTAAAAAATATCATACATAAAAATATAGAAGAAAAGGTGTATATATATATATACATGCAGAATTATAAAATGATATTCTTGGCCATTCTAAATACGAACATACATTTGAAAAAATAATTTACATGTACAGCAAATTATTTTCAAAGTGTTACATAATTACTTGCCAAAAATAGTTTTTATAAGAAAACACATTCAGAAACATATAGTAAACTGTAACCACTTTTTCATAAATTTCTTTTCTTTTAGATTTGTTTTAAATATATATTTTTCCATATCATATAATATTTTATCGCTGACATGAGTATTCGAAAACTGGCAAACAGTTCTTGCATTTGGCTGCAAAAAAATTGTTATTTACTTATTTTTCATTTTATTTTGTACTTGATATGAATTTGTTTTTTCTATAGTCATATTTCATATTCGATTACTGTGATAATATATTACACCAAATTCAAATTTCTGCCATATCATATTACATTCATTTCTTAATATAGTAGTAATTTCCAATGCATTTTTGATATTATGCTCTCATTGTCAATACTCTAAAAACTAAAGTGTTAAATCACCATTTAAAAGGGCCGAGGGGTGACTTTTTTTTCTTCTTCAAAATGGTAGATTTACACTATAAAGGCTGAATCTGCCATTTTGGAAAAAAATGTCACTCCTCGGCCCTTTTGAATGGTGATTTAACACTTTTAGAGTGAGTCTTTGTTATTTTATTGTAAAAATATATATTCTCAACCATTTTTTTCCCCCTTTATTCAAAATCCAACCTATGGTTGCAATAGATGAAAGATTTATATAATCATACTAAAGATCAGACTGGTTTCAGACGCATGGTCTCCAACGTCAGGCTCTGACAAGACACATGAACAAAGAGACATGCATACACCGCATTGTCATGGTCATTGTAAATGGACAAACAAAATGAGGCAAATTAATTTAAAAAAAAACAGGTTGGACCCCACTCTCATATAATCAAATAAAGTATCCTTCTTACGTAATAGCTTCAAGGACAAAAAATAAATGTTCTGTTAACATGACTTATTCAACATTTTGAATTGTGAGTTATTGTTTAGGTATAACTCCACTTACAAACGGGGATGACAGAAGCAATTCTGTATCCTTATGAAATTACTACCGTCCAGTCTTGAATTATTAATGTTTACCTGAAGGCACAAATTCCGAAATAAGTTGGCAGCTCTTTCGCAGGTATCAATCTTGCCCCAGCGAAAATTGCATTGCCCACCAATTTTTTTTTTTCTTCTTTTTTTGTAAACATAGCCCGTCGTCGCAGACGTGAAAAATATGGCGCCTCGTTGTGTACGAGCACATGGCAGCCTTTCTGCTCTATATGGTCACGTGGTCTGGCCGTACAGCCACTGAAGGTATGTGCATGAGATATAGGTCGGGTACGGGACATCTCATGAGTAGAAGAATGCTTTTTATGAGCATGTACATGTACCGAGTCTATTTTCTCGCATGTAATACTTGAATAGTAAGACACGTTGTGTGTCAGCCTCTCTCATTCTTTGTTATTCTCTATCTATTATGTTCTCTACTGGTCATTTTTTAATATTTTGACTTTGTATCCTTAAAATCTTTCCCTCTGTTACTTATCTCTCCCTCCCTCTCTCTCTCTCTCTCCCCCCTCTCTCCCTCTCTCTCTCCCTCTCTCTACCTCTCTGTCCCTCTCTCTCTCCCTATCTCCATCTTCCCTGGCTCACTGTGTGTGTGTGTGTGTGTGTGTGTGTGTCTCTCTCTCTCTCTTTCTCATCTATCACCCCCCACACACACACACGCTATATCACTATCCAACACACTATCCCTCTGTATCAATCTTTGAAGTCAAAAGAAAGAAAACGTCAAGAGTTATTCTTTTTAACATTATTATGAGTAAAATTGCACCAAGTTGGCAAATTTTCAATATTTCATAAAAAATTATTCTTTCCTTCTGAATCCATGAGTTTAATTCCCTTGCCACGTTCCCCCTCTTTCTCTCTCTCTCCCTCTCCCTCCCTCTCTCTCTCTTTCTCTCTCTCTCTCCCTCAATTTCCTTCCCACGTCCTTCCTCATCCCCTCTTTCTCCGCCACAGTCCTTACCTTGCAAACGAGCACACATACACATTATAACATAGATTTGTTCAGTACAAAACGCCACATTAAGTCTTCGTCATTATTTTTCTTTTTTTGTGTTTTTTCCTCCTGCACAAGCGTCGCCAGATGGCCTGAAATAACGCTCACATGTTATCGTATATATCACTTACACGGCTTCGTCCCACAAGAACCAAAAAAAGAAGAAGAGAGACATAATGATATGAAGCTTCTAAGGGGTGGAATTATCTCCAAGCCTTAGAGAATAATGAGGAGTTATCATTTCAATTTCCTAAATTGATGAAAGCGATAGTCCTCGAGCCTACACCCCTTGTTCATTTTGCAGGCGTCCTCCCACCGTCTTACTGCGAGTAATTGACCCGAACGCAGCCCGTGTGCCCGAGGGGAAGGTACGCTGGAAATGTCAGAGGTCACGTGCATTGGGACTCGAGTTGGATGAGCACTGCCGAGGTGGCGAGACTCCCTTTCTCCTACCTTTTTTCTTTTAACGTTTTTTCTCTTTTTCCTTGTTTGCCTATGCTTCTCCACCTTCGTTTTCTTCTTCTTCTCCCGCTCTATGTCTCGGTGTATCTTTCTATCTATTCTCTCTCACTCTCTCTGTCTCAGTGTCTGTCTGTCTCTCTCTGTTTCTCTCTCTCTCTCTCTGTTTCTCCTTAATTCTCTCTTTCTCATTTTCCCCCTTTATCATTCAGTTTTATTCCATCGTCTTTTCCATTTCTATATATACTATCTTAAAGGGGAACTTCGACCCTGAAAATTATTCATTAATGATAAAAGCAGACAAAATCAGTATTATAAACATTATAAGCAAATTGATGAAAATCAAATAAATATTTTTTCCTCTTTTAATTATATGAAAAGTTATCACTCTAAAACTAGTGGGGTAAAATTTCACCCAATAATGGGCAAAATGTTACCCAACCTTTTTGGAGTAATTCAAAGAAACAACACCTTTATGCTGATAAGTTGTTCCATTCCACAAGATAAAATTAACAAAAGTTTAGTGGTTATGTCCTTCCATCACTATTTATCTATATTGCACGGTATATTTTGACATTATAGACATCTAAAAACTTATTTCCTGCTACCATGCCTACATTTGCCAAGTAACAGAGATGAATATGACTGTTATCGCACTTTGGCAACTTCATGAGTTAAGTATTCTCTTTCATGAATAAAAACAGTTTTATATATATTTATAACTTTGTCTGATTTATAGATATCTCTCGTTTTTAGACTAAAGTATGTGAATTTTATCTAAAATTCCATCTTTTTCATGTTAATTTATTAGTAGGAAAAACATGTTACCATCAAGAAAAGTTGGGGACATGTCTGGTTGAGGCCTATATGGCTTTGGTAAGGCTCTAAAAACACTTTTAGTCAGGTTCCTTTTATTTAAGTTGATAAATGGGAATATGTACAGTGTGTTTCTTTAAAAAAGAAGCCCAACTTTATCCGGTAAAATTTCCTCAAATAAACATAACTTTATTTATTGTAATACATCATGCAAAGAGGAAAATAAAATAATTTTAATCAGCAATGTAAAAATTGATTTGCGCACGAGAGTGAGATCTATTCATTTACACAATGCTTGGACAGTATACAGACAAGGGGGTCATTTTGGAAGGATATTATGACTAATTTTGGACTCATATCTCATTCAACGTTGCATACATGTTGAAATATGAATAAGGAAACATCATGATATATCACTTTTCTTTGTTATACGTCTTTATCCCTTGTTTTGTTTCTTTGCATTGTACCTAATGGAATTATATACTTTGCCCTACTCCAGTGTGCAAACTACTTTTGACATCACTCACTTAAAATCAAACTTATTCATGCATGACAATATCATTACATATTTGGTATCATATGACAGAGGATGAATTGAACTTTGACATGAATACAAAGAATCAACCTGGATTTTTTTTTCAATAGTAAGTGATGGGAAAAGTAAGGTTTTCTTTTTTAAGAAACACACTCTACTATATATATATATATATATATATATATATATATATATTATATAGAACGAAATCCGGACAAATATCATGCTTAGTTCCAACAACAGTTTTTTTCCTTTATCCATAAAGGAAAAGGCTTCCGAAAATTTGTGGTTTTGTAAATAAACTGTTGTTGGAACTAAGCATGATATTTGTCCGGATTTTGTTAAATATATATGTATATATTACAAAGCAGCTGTGAATTTTCGTCTTTTTTTTAATTTCCCTTTTGTTTTTCTTGTTGTTGTATATGCAATGCATAACGTGAACAATAGCCTCACCAGACAATCGTTAAGTTAAACGTGCTGAAAAACACCAGACTCTCGATGAGAGCTCCGGTGAGCCAATTAAACGATTCACTGCTAATCAAAATGAAGAACTACAAGTAAAAAAAAAAAAAAAAAAAAAGAACAAACTATTACGATCACCAAATAAACAAGTAAACAACAAAATCGTGTCACGTCAAGGAGGTATACGTGTATTCTGCATGTAAAAGCATGAAGACCATTATCTGAGACGTCTCCTACAACATGGGCAGGGAGGCAGTTCCATAGGCGGAAAGCAGTTTAAATGAAAGTTCTGTATAGTGTGCATGTTTTAATGGCAGGCAAGGAGAGATCATGGCAGGGGAGGCATGGATAGACTAGACCGGGTGATTCTGCGCCTTTCATATGGAGGCGTCAGTAGATTGTAAATCTACTGTAAAATTATCTGTATATGCATTTTTGTATGTATCTCTGTGAGACAGAGAAGCTAAAGTCTCGATTCTGGGTTTCTTTCAGATATTTTCTTTTAAAAAAAATTACAGGAAATGTCCCTATACGTCTCATTTCATTTTCTTCCTGCGACAAGAACTACTTACATTTAACTCAGTATGTGTACAGACATCTCTTCACCTGATCTAGTTTTTATTTCAATCCTTTTCACTTACTTCATCATCTACTAATACCTAAAATACCGACAACTCTGATTATATCCTGCGTGATGTTTATATCATTCAAGAAAGTTATGACAGTAAAAGACAGGGCTGTTTTCTATGGAAATGCATGTAAACAGTTATATGTTGTTCATTTTGCTTCGTTCGAAATGCTGGCACTTGAAGAGTTAACACAATCCAATATGATATCTTGCCACCAGTTATGATTAACCTTGTCACTATAATAAAATTCACAGTGCTCAAAATCCCTGCAAGCATACATGAATAATTAAAAATTGAAAATAAACGTGTTGTTTAGAAGGACTTTTGCGTGAGTGCCTGAAACCTGATATAAAAAAAAACAGGTAGACGGGAGCTCCAAGAGGTGTAACGATATAAGGCTTACGCTGAGGGCGCACTCTTTAAAAAGTGCAGCTGAAATAGTAATCTATCAATAACTCATTAATCAATCATTCCTTTATCATGTCAATCAGTGGATTGGTAAACAAATAAATCAACTGAAGAAAAAAAAAATCACAAGAACTATTCACATACTTGCTCCATTAATTTCATGGAAACAAATATTGGAATTATAAGTTTTGCCTTGTTAGATTCATTTTTCTTTTTTTCCAAAGGATAATTTTTTGTGTTAACTCTTAAAAGAATGATCGCCATGATCTTCGCCCAAAAGTATGCAATTTCTTTATTGTTTTCTTTTTTCATTTTCTTCTTTTCTTTCTTTTTTTTTTTTTTTTGTAGTTTTTACTGTCCTTTCTCTATTACTGTATCACAAGATAAGACCAGAGATCCTCTTGACACCACCCCTTCTAGCTAGTCGACGGATGGCAGGCTTGGTGATACCTTGAGGCCGCCATCGACATCAAGCAACTCGCTCATGATGGCGGTCTCCTGCCTTCATAAATCCTGTTAATTGCAAAATGTTAATTTCCCATATTGTATACATATTTTCTTTGTATTTAAGAAGCAAATTATTAATGTCTGACAATGTGTTCATTTTTTTTCTGTAATATTATTATATTTTGTATCATGCTATTGAACGCAGAAATAAAATCAATCAAACAAACAAACAATCATCTCTGTGTGCACAAACATTGATCGTTATGCCTCTCCAGTTTGCAAAACGGATACACAACAAAATGATAAGAGGTGATGGGCTTGACTGTCAGTTTTTGAAACGAGCCCGTCCCCAGAGCATCGGGGAAGTGTCACACAGCGCCGCCCGGTGGTTGCACACGGAGTGTCATGCAATTATATGCATTTGACAAGGGGTTGTCGGAGGTTATTCCGTAAGGGACCAGGAAGTGAGAATGAGCAGGTTGGAACGCTGGGAGGGATGGGGCTAGACAGGGACGGATCCAAGATATTGATGAAAAGGGTCACATTTCGGGCAAGTAAAATTGTTTTGGGATCTCAAATTTCAAAGGGGGTGGGGCAGAAGAACACGATCAGGGAACATATTACCGTATTTTATTTATTTGTATGAATAAGGTATGAATGGTTGGATTCAAAAGAAGACAAAGGCGGTTCTTCCCCCCCCCCCCCAAAAAAAAAAAAAAAAAAATAAAAAAAAAAAATTAAAAAAAATCCGCCATTAAAGACTTCTCTCTAGAGAATTGTTGGGGAAGAACAGGTATTAAAGTCGCATATAAGAATCATTTAAAGTGCAGTTGTTAATTTGCTGAAGACTGTCTTATTGTAAAGTTATCTTGTACGGATCTTGTACCCTACTTTATTTTGAAGAAGGGGTGGGGCTACTTGAAGTTATAGATTGAGGAGGGGCTGGGTAATTGGTTCTGTAGAGAAGGGGTGCAAATGCATGTCTGAGAGAAGGGTCTGGGTTTAGATGTGTCTATGTTTTTGCTTAAGCTTTAACTCTACTTATTGGTATATATTTTGATAACTTTTGCGTGGCGTCATGAGTGAAAATTCGTATATATGTGTTGTCTTCTCAAAATCAATATATGTCTTATATGGTTATAGTCTTTCGTCGACTTCTATTCCTTTTTTGTGTATATTTAACCTATTTGTATGCTACTATACGCTTCTCTTGTATAATAACTTTTCTAATTCTCCTCCGTCTTTATCCTCTCTCTCTCTCTCTCTCTCTCTCTCTGCCTCAATCTCTCTCTCTCTCTCTCTCTTTCTTTCCCTCCCCGCATCATTATTCGTCATCAATGTTGTCGCTGAAGTAATACATTTTATGTATTACTTCAGAAGAGAGACGTGTTTCCAATCCTGAATTACTGTGAGGATATAAAGTACATGCAGTTACCATGGTTACTTCTGCTTTTATCAAGTTTCCATTTCTTTACTTTTACCTTTGAACATTATATTGGTTGTCTTCTCCTTATCATTCTTCTTCCCACATTTTCTACTCCTTATCCTTCTTCTTTGTCTTGTTTCTTGGATTGTCATTCTTTTCTTTATTTTCATTTCATCTTCTTCTCCTCCTCCTCCTCTTCCTTCTTCTTCTTCTTTTTTTTTTCTTCTTCTTCTTTTCTTCTTCTTCTTCTTCTTTTCTTCTTCTTCTTCTTCTTTTTCTTCTTCTTCTTCTTCTTCTTCTTCTTCTTCTTCTTTTCTTCTTCTTCTTCTTCTTCTTCTTCTTCTTCTTCTTCTTCTTCTTCTTCTTCTTCTTCTTCTTCTTCCTACTTTCCATCCCTATTTTACTTCTTTTCATTATTATTGTAAAAGCTTTCTTGACTTCCACTTTTCCCTTATTTCTCTTTGTTTCATACTTTCTTCCTTGTTTTTCATGTTGACTGTCAATTCCATTTTCTAGATTTGAGAGAAAAACATATACAGTAATTTTATTAATGTTTGTATTCAATGGAATTATAATCAGTCATTCTGAATAAACAGTCGTATGGAATTTGTTTTTTCTTGCTGTCGCCGTCTCGCTCTTTCGATATATAGAAATAAACGTTGTACTAAAATGTTAAGCTTATGTCATATCACAAACTACATAATCTCATGACGTCATGGATGGTATCCGCAAAAAGTGCAGCAACACTCCAAAAAGAAAATGATCGATTGCAATTGTTTATCCTCAACGATCATGGTGCGTATAATACTAAAATAAATTAATAAACTCTTCTCAACTTCTTCCTAATGTGACTCTGATGTGTCTCTCCTAGTGCCCTTCTACTGCATGAGGCAGAGTGGAAGAAAGGATGAAGGATTCCAAAATGACAAAAAAGGAGGCCAAGAGACTCCTGGTGGATTTTGGTCGGAGGAAAAGGATGAGTTTGGTCTGCAGAGTAAGAACCAGGATCCATCACCATCAGGGTAATTTGCATGTTCCTCTAATGAATTACTCGCCGGGTGAGCCGCGATGATGCATCATTGTTAATCCTTAGGTAAACTTACCTCTCTCACTCTGGACCGGCTGAGGCTAGTCCGCTATGAGTTAATCGAAAGGTGACAAGGCAGATGCGACAAACATAAGTACGCCCCCCCCCCCCCATCGAACCTCGAAGAAAACAAAGAAAATTAGTTTCCCTCTGTCTATCTCTCTCTCTCTCTCTCTTTCCTCTTCCTTACGATTATTTTTAAATTCATTTGTTTTGTGGTTATTTTTCTTTCTTACTCCATAATTATGTCTCTATAATATATTTACCCCCCCCCCTCTCTCTCTCTCTCTCTCTCTCTTTCTCTTTGTCTGTCATCTTGTATAATCAGATGATTGTTTTCGCTCCAAGGGAAAAAAAGAGATCCAATGATTGCTTTGTTCTTTGACAAAGATATGTTTTGAAAAACCTTACCTCTTTTTTCAAAATTGAATTCAGTGGAGATGGTTTAGTCATCAATAATATGAAAAGTGACTAAGCGCGAGAACTCAGGAACATCTGAAAAAACTGTATCAAAGCACAAAATGCCAGACTGAAAAAGAATATGACACAAGAGATGGATCGTATCATAAGAGTAAAAAAAAAATGGTGGAGTATACTTGTAAAACATATAGCATTGTAACGAAATTTTGAAGTGTCAAGTTCGTAAATTCAAGAGATGGATCGTACCATAAGAGTAAAAAAAAACGGTTGAGGTCTTGTAAAACATATAGCATTATAACGAAATTTTGAAGTGTCAAGTTCGTACATTTAATCATGTGACTTTATCAACATGATTAAGGACTGCTCAAAATATCTCACGAATTTTCTCCCCAAAAAACACACTCTCTCCCTCCCCCCCCCCCTTCCTCTTTCTCTCTCTCTCTCTCTCTCTCTCTCTCTCTCTCTCTGTATGTATTATTCCTATGTAATAATTGTAACTTTAAAGTATCAATATGCAATATGAATTTGGGGGGGGGGGGGTCAGAATAAAGACTCGTTAGACTGCAAGATGTGTGAAAAACATCCTGATGCATTACCATTAACGAAAACGACATGGTTAAACTTACGGGAAACAAAATCGTAGAGAGAGAAAGAGATGCAAAATGCAAAATGCATGGAAAAGACTCGAGAAGGAAAAGAGAGACGATGAGGAGTGAAAGAAAAAAAAAAGAAAGACATGGGAGAGTGAGAAGTGAAGAAAGAAGAAGTGTGTCGACTGACTCGATTGCACTTGCACCAAAACAAGAGGCGCCGGCGAGTCGGCCATCAAGAAATCAACGCATAAAATTGAAACGAAGTAAGGGTAGGAGCGGAGAAAGGGGTCCCGACCATTTTGGTGGGACGTCCCCACTGTCTAGAAAGCGGAGAGAATACTTTGTCCCAGCTTGTTTTGAAAAGAATGAGGAGTGTATCATCAAGACCTTCCTTTTAGGGTTTTATATTTATTCGCCTGAACCGTTACTCTTCTATTTTGTTCCTGGCATCTGCTAAAATATTGATGCCCTTGCACTATGAATTGAATTCATATAACTCACATTCTAACTATTTCGGCAAATCTATTGTACCTTTTAATTGTCTTCAAGTGGAAATATCAAGACCCTTCTCACCGATCACAAATCAATTACATTACTACACTCAGATTGGAGTATATGGGACTACACAAACATTTGACATTAAAAATTAGTTTCTAATTAGAAACTAATTCTAATCATCATATCAAAAATAATAATGATAGCATTTCAACAAACTATCCATTCCATGTTACCCACCAAAAGTTGCTCTTGTTTATTTTGATCATTTGACGCTGGAAGTAATCTTATCTTTTTCCTTCTTTTGTAATGGAGGTTCTTTTTAATCATAATTATATTGTATTTTGTTCTGATAGAAACTATAGAACTTAATCACCAATACAATATTGATTTGAAAAGGTATATAGTGTGCTTGTTTTATGTAGACAAGTTCACAACACACAAATATGAATATCAATATTTGCTGGTAAAAATGAAGTTTTTTCGTGACCCTATATTACCCTCCATTATTCCGAGTACTCTCCTAAGTATAACTGTTATTTCATTTTCTCAGAAATCATCAGTTTTCATCCATTTTTATTTTTTCTTCAATATTACAACAGGCCGTCAGAATCACTTCTCATCATTTACACAAAAATGAATTTTTAAAATGATTTTTTGAATGGTTTCAGACAGAATATAGCACTATCTATAAGGACACGACTGTAAGCAAAGTAGACTGTTTAAGACATCGTGCTCAGAATGACTTTGGGAATACATATCAATTTATAATGATAAGATAGCAATATCACAAATCAGATTTACTGGCCAAATGTTATCATATCTGAGAGTGATGTACTCATCATGAAATTATGGTGTACTCATCACAAATTTTAAGTTTAAGTGATTTTTAAAAACGTGATTGTCACATTGGCATTTATGACAATTGAAACAAACAATTTTGGCATGTTTGGGAGATGTTTTAACACGTATCTTTTTGAACTATTCACAACAAAACTCACATACATCATACAAGAAAGATTTTTTTTTAAATCTGTTTGTTTGTGTGTTTTAATGTGTTTAATTTTGTATGTTTTGTTTGTTTTTGTCTTGCTTGTTTGTGTTTTTGTTGCTTTTGTTGTTGTTGTTGTTATTCTTCTTCTTCTTATGTGGGCACGCGTGATAAAGATAGGTCCCGTCAACCTCCCTTTCACAAGTACATGGTGTATACCACCATTAAAACATGATGTCAATGTGAACGGACCCTCTACGGGTGCTGACAGGCACTTTTCAACATTTTACTGATGCAGCTAGGAGCAGCGCAAGACGAGATGGAGGTTAAACGTATCGCTCCATCAGCACTTAGTGGACTGGGGGAACTCCGGGGTAGGTATGGGTCCAAGATACGATGAGATGCGGGTGATTCTGGTGGATAAAAAGCGAGGGAGAAAAAAAATGGTAATAAATTAATGGTAAGATGGGGATTGATGCAAGATTACAATGATAGCTCATCATATTGTTTTGAAGAGATTGGTGAAAATACTTTTTTGTAATTTGAAATAAAGCGATAAATTTGTAAGAAAAATAACCTACTAAAAAAGAATAATTACAACTGAGTAATGCTTCTTATAATTATTGACAGCACTTATGAACGTTTAGGTGGATTCTTAAAAAAAAATTATTTTCCCTCATTCTGTCATTATGATAACAAAGACAAAGGTTATGCTGTTTCAGCACAACTGTAAATGTATCTCTTCTATATTCCAAGAGATAAATGTAGCGTAATGTTTTACAAATACACATCAGTGTCGTGTTTTGGACTCGTGAGACGAACCCATGCCCTTGCATCTCCTCTCGTTTTCGACGCCTCTATAATGCTCTGATTACGAGTAAACATGGCACTCGAAACTATCACATATCTCTATCTGACTATTTTATTGCACAGCGTTTTATTTCGTTAAACCAAGGGATACTGAAATAACATTTTTTTTCATAATTCAATTTCAGATCAGACCAATAACCTTAAATCTATTTATTGTGATATGATGGGTATCGCTGAATCATTTTGTGAAAATCCAGTATTAGAATGAACTTTCCCTGTTATAAAATGCAAATAAAGCAGTAGTTTGCTTCATCCCGATTTGAAATAAGAAAGATATTCTATACCCCCTCCCCTGCTTTAAAATTTCTCCCATTACTACTTTTATTCTTCTTGTTTTGTTTTCTTCTTGTTTTTCTTGTGTTTTTTTTTCTTCTTCTTCTTCTTCTTCTTCTTCTTCTTCTTCTTCTTCTTCATACTACTAACTTTCCTTTTTCTTTCCTTTCTTTCTTTCAATATTATTTTTTCTTTCTTTCTTTCTTTCTCCCCCCCCCCCGTAATTTTCATGTTTTTTTTAATTTTATTTTTATTTAATGTCTTCTTTATAAAAAAAAGCAGGGTAGTCCCATTCAAGCCGCAAGGCCTGCTTTCCAAGGGAGCCCTGCTGTAACAAAATACATATAATACAAATAGCATACATTACAAACATATAAAATCATACAATAATACATTTCATGAAAATGAGAAATTTATGTAAAAAGAGAAAGGGAGAGAGAGGGGGGGGGGGGTAAGGAAAAAAAATACATGTATCCAACTTGCAAAGAAAAGGAAATCAATTAACCATTTGGATGTCGCGAACATTACGTTTAAAAAGGGGTAGTGAGGCGGAGCATTTGGTAAGTACAGGTAGAGAGTTGAATAGTTTTGCTGCTATGTATGAAAAAGACTGCTTTTTATACTCGGTTCTGGGTTTGGCTAGATACAATTGGTGCATTGTGACTAATCTTGTAGGATATGGATTAGCTCTCTGGGGTATAAATTGTCTTAAATAACCGGGAGCAAGACCATTCAAAATTTTATACATAAGTACATGGTAATTATATTCCAATCTATGTTTGACAGATTGTAATTTTAAAGAACCAAGCATAATTTGCACTGGCGTATAATAATCTGCATCTAATACTAAACGGCAATATTTGTTTTGACACCTCTGTAGTCTCATTAAATTTTTCTTTGTCAGTGATCCCCAAACAGTGGAACAATAATCGATATGAGGAAGAATTAGGGTAAAATATAAATGTTTAAGTACACGTTTTGTCAAGCAATGCTTAATCCTTCGCATACATATAAGGGAGTTCATAATCTTTTTGACAACATCATTAACCTGGGACGACCAATCTAAGTTCTGGTTTACAATAACACCAAGATATTTAAACTTAGTTACATTTTCTACCAGTTTATCATGCATTCTGATCTGTAATTTGACTGGTTTCTTCTTTCTTCGACCTGAAAATAACATTACTTTAGTTTTGTCTGTGTTAACAACCAATCCATTTTCATTTAACCATTTACATAAAACATGTACGTCATTTTGTAACTGGGTTTGGACTGCCTTTACTCCATACCCTGAGGAGAAAACGGACGTGTCGTCTGCATACAAAGAAATTTTAGTATTAGAATGAAAAGGTAAATTACATATATCATTAATGTACATACAGAATAATAGCGGGCCCAATATTGAACCCTGTGGTACCCCTGAAATGACTGGGAGAAAATTGCTTTTCA
Source organism: Heliocidaris tuberculata (assembly GCA_025618425.1). NCBI lineage: Eukaryota > Metazoa > Echinodermata > Echinoidea > Camarodonta > Echinometridae > Heliocidaris > Heliocidaris tuberculata. The sequence goes on from CM046841.1 coordinate 35,062,969, forward strand.
TACCTTTGTATGACACACATTGCTTTCTTCCTAACAAGTAAGATTCAAACCATGATAATTCTATACAATCTATGCCAAAATAACTTAGTTTCTTTATAAGAAGATCATGGGGAATAATATCGAACGCCTTTCTCAGGTCTAAGAAAACAGCACCAATAAATCGACCTTTATCAAGGTTATCGTACAGCATCTCACAAATCTCAGTTAAACATGTTGAGGTGGAATGTTTACTCCTAAAACCAGACTGCCGATCACTCATTAATTCTTCTTTATTAAGGTATGCCATCAATTGAGAATGTACTGCTCTTTCCAACACTTTGGAAACAATTGATAGAAGGGAGATAGGACGAAAGTTGCTTAGTTCGTGACTTGTTTTTGTTTTGGGAATAGGGACAACTTTAGCCATCTTAAAATCATAGGGGAGACGCCCAGATTGTATTGATTGATTGAAAATACGAACAATAGGAATGGCAACCAACTGAGCACTAAGTTTCAATAATCTTGGGTGGAGGTCATCAAGACCTACAGATTTCGAACAATCAAGGCTATGTAATTCTTTTTTAACAAATTCAAAGGTGATCTTTTCAAAAACGAAACGTGAGTGTACTTTACTTAGTATTTTAATAGCATTATCACCATTGTCTTTTACTTCACCAGGGTCTCTTGCTCCGTGAATAGATTCAGATACTTTACTGAACATTGTGTTAAACTCCGTTGCTATTTTTAAAGGATCGGATACAATTTCACCATTAATTACTAAATTTGAAGATGGGTTACATTTATTATCTGGTAAAAACCCTTTTACAATATTCCATGTTTCTTTCATGTCATTGCATTCCTCTATTTTATTACGACAATAAGCCTTTTTCAACTTTTTATTTAGAATATTTGCTTTATTTCTCAAGGAAATATATTTCTCCCACAAGGCAGCAGTATTATTTTCATTAACAGTGTTATCTAGTTTAATCTTATCATACTGACGTTTATAATAATCTCTATCTCTTGCTAATTCTTTATAAGCTGAATTTATCCATGGAGACCCTTTAAGTTTTTTACGCACTGAAACATAAGGTGCATGTTTGTCAGAAAGTTTCAAAAAGACATCTCTAAACTTCTGCCACATGATATCAACATCAGTAACATTTAAAAACAATTCATTCCAGTCAATAGAACCAATATCATTGAGAAATGCAGTTTCATTGAAAAATTGAAAAGATCGAAAACGCGATATTTGAGGCATCGAATTTGGAGTCTTTAATTTTGTTACAACATATACTAGAGAATGGTCGCTGAACCCAATAGACTGCACACCTGACTGCAGTCCCCCCAAAGCTTTTGATGCGAAGATCAGATCAATTAGGGTCTTACTAAAAGGGGTCACCCGAGTTGGCCTATTAATGAGCTGCTTAAATCCCAGGGATTCGCCTATTTCAATTAACTTATTGGATAAAGAATTTACTGTAAGCATGTTACAATTCAAATCTCCCAGCAATATTATTCTATCTGAGAGCGAAAATACTTGTTCAAGATTTTCCTCAAGTTCTTCGAAAAAAGAGACAGAACTATTTGGTTTTCGATACACTATCCCAATAAACAAACTAGCCTCGTTTCTGGGCTTAATTTCAATCCAGATTAACTCTAAACTTGTACATTCTAAGTCTTGCCTCCTAATATAAGGTACACTATTCGAAATATAACAACAAACCCCTCCTCCTGAATAGTCTCTGTCTTTCCTCTCCAGATTATAACCATCAATACAACAGACATTCCTTCCAATATTTTCATCTAACCAGGTTTCAGATAGTGACATCAAATCGTATGGATAGCGCTTTAAAAAGCAGTTTATATCACCTGTTTTATTTCTTAGACTTCTTACGTTTAAATGAGCAACTTTAAGCCCCTTTTCATTAGGAAATGAAAATTCTAAATAGTTCAACTCACTCTTGTTATGATTTACATTATTACCGAGTAAACCTGTACTTATCTCATGTTTCATGACATCATATGGAAAAGGTAATTGGGAAAATAAACATTTTGTGCACTGCCAATTAACAAACTTTTCTTCAGGATTATTATACTGAGCACATGAAACATTTGCACACTTAATATGCACCCATTTAGAACAATTCGTACACAGTAATGCTTTTTGATTTCTTTTTACAGATTTTTCACATATTGAACAGGGATACGAGCTAAGCATTTACACTAACTTAGCGAAAAAGATGAAAATACAAATGAAAAGTAAAAACAAATGCACAAGCATATACGTAAGAGTTCGTTTCTAAATTTTGAATCCATAGCTAAAATATAGTTGCTATCATTTGCTTTTATAGACTAATAATCTCCCCCACTCACCTTTTCAGAAACTTTTTTTACAAGACTTTCTTTCTTTCTTTCATTCATCTTCATGCACATATTCGCTATCTTTAGGTTTTTATGTTTTGTTTTTTTGTTTTTTTGTTTTTTGTTTTTTAGAATTGAAAAGATGTTTGATACTGCAGAATTAGAAAATGGTGTTGAAGAGAGGCATACGTCTAAAGCTTTTCGTCTTGCACTCATCAGTGTATACAGCTAGAATGAACAGAATTGACTCTTACCTTTAACTTACAACTGTGTAGCCATTAATTTACCTAATTTGATGCCCAGACAACAGAAGTATTACGAAAACTGTCCATTTAAATAACAATTTCAATCAGAATTAACACAACTGATGAACGATGGCTGTAATGAGAATATCAGTTCCTAAAATTTTTACCCAATAGTAATTCCACATCTCCCTAAGATCGTGTGAGTTGGCTGCCAGCTAAGGAGACTGCAACCGGTGTGTCGCCCTCTAGCGCTCGTACAGCGTTGTTATCATCCAAAATGATGAACAGGTTATGAAAATTACCCAGTTGGCTATAAACTCCCGATCAACTGCTACCGAACAACTTGCACGGACAACTACCGCGTAGGACAATGAAGCCCGGGCAACTTACCCCAGGACTATTACCTTCGGACAACCATCCCAGGGCAACTATTCCAGGAAAACTAACCTCTAGAGTAAAAAAAAAAAATTACCCCATGGATCGTTATCCTCCGAACAACTACTCCCGGACGGCTACCCCACTAGGACAATCGCTCCCCAAAATTACCTCCCGGACTATCAGCCCCGGATAACCCCTTCCCGAGAATAAAGTACAAGTATCACTTTAAGAGCTTTTAATGCTTTCTTGCACTGATTTCTGTTACAGTTTTCTTGCTTTCGCATAATTCAACAATGTTATAAAGGTTGATTGCCTTTTAGAATAAATCATCTCGAACAAGACGTCGTCTCTTTCATAAATATTTGACAAAATATGATAAAGCTTTTAGAGAATATCATTATCTTGCAAATCCATTCCTTATGAAAACAGAAATAACTGCGCTGAACTCGTCTTATATTTTTTCCCCGCAGAATCGTTTCATATTATTTGGGAACAAAAATGTAGTATACAAGGTACATAACCACAAAGTGACACAAATAACTAAGGCTATTAAACTGATCCGGTCAGAGTAGAGGAGGATTATGCGAGATTTTAATGATTTCTCTTCCCGCGTTGCCATTATTCTTTAAAGCGAAGCATCTTACTATAATGTATAAAAGACACAACACACATTTTTTCACTTTAATAGAATTAAGAATTTAATCGAGACAATCTTTCGTGAATCTATGCATTCACATGATGATACCTTTATGGTATCAAAAGTCGCTTAAAAACACCATCGGGAAATGGTTAGCAGTGATCGTATAAAGTGCGAATAGGTTCATTACTTTAACATGTTATATACTGCTGAATTATCTATTCTATGGACATGATAGACTTAACGATTAAGAATAATAACCACCTTACTGAAGTACCGTAGGCAATGCTTAAGACTCCATTACAGACAACAATTTTTTTTTCGATATGTGAAAGGGACATCAGAAACATATCATTAATAAATTCATTTTTCACGCCCATCAAATTCCTGTCGAATTAATCTTTTATTTGTTTAATAATTATGTTACTTCCTTTATTATGGAGGCCTTTAATGTTGTTTATTTGCTTTTAAAGTAGTGTTAGTAGAGTGTTAGTAGTAGTAGTAAAAAGTAGTAGTAGTAGTAGTAGTAGGTAGTAGTAGTAGTAGTAGTAGTAGTAGAATGACAAATGATCTGAAGCAGGAACTTTAAACTGGCTATGTTTTTTTTCCCCTTTAATAAAACAAAAATTTTAAAAAAGAAGTCAGTCGCGATATCCATTACTACACTCCACCAACCCCCCCCCCCCCCTCCCATAATGATATTCCTATGGTAAAGCAAAAAGATAACAGCTATGAAGACAACGCTCCAGACCACTCCCTTAATTTGGCGAGCAAACAACGCTACACAACTCGTCCTGACAATCGTGCATACAGCTTTTATCGATTTCTGTCAGCCTATCACGGGATACCTGCAAACTCGCGTAGCTTCGCAACGTCATCCCACGATCAGCTGTAAAGCGCGCGCCGCTGTGATTTGTCTAGAATCACTTTAATAATACCCGCGAACTGTCCGGCCGCGCCGCCGCGTAAACACTGGAACCAGTTGGGAAGGGGGCTGTGGGCCAACGATGTTATGCCTTCGGTGACTGGCGGAGATAAAAACGGAAGCAGAGGACAAAGCGAAGAGGAAATTAATTTCCATTTCCGAATGGAAAGGTGACTCATCCCACCCTCCCACCAATCTTTAGCCGTCCCCATCCACTCCCTCACAAGGCACTGCTTGTTAAAGTGAATTGTAGATAAGGAGAGAAAAGCAGGGCGGCTGAAATATATTGCGATTTTTTTGGCGGGACGATGCGTAATTCTCGCCTGCGCTGTGCTAATAAAGAAAACAATACGCATACCGTCTGTTCAGAGGAAATGGGGTTTTTTGGACATTGTGCATCAGACAATAAGAAACCAGAATTTATTTCCCTATCGATCTGTCATTCTTTATGGTTTTGAATTAATCATATTTCTTTCTTGATATCTGTTCAAACGTCCCCTTGACCTGCAATCTAGAATTTTGTATATTTTTTTAATTTTGTACCCTTAAGAAAACTGATTTTATATTCTATGCAACGGTTTTTAAAGACGCGAAGTCCATTTCCCATAATGCAACATTTTATCATCAGTCAGAGCCATCCATGTGTCTAGATGGCTCTGACTTCGGTCTACTGATTTGAAACAAGTATTTTTTATTTGTGTTACTTTTTTTTTCTTTTTTGCAGAATCATTCAAGGAAGCTATATAAAATCACCTTCCTTAAATCATGCTCATCATTTCACATGTTTACTGAAGTAATCACCTTACATATTTTGTGCACCTTACCCCTCTGTTCAATAGTCTCATTTCTGGTGAATTTGGAGTAAAAACACAGCCAGTGAAAAAAAAAACATGAAAGCAGTGCCACTTGGTATAGGAAAATGCATTTTGGTGCATGTGTATAAGGACCACGTTGTATTCTAATGGCGCCCGTGTGGGACCTAAACCCCAAAGCGTTATCTCTCACCGTTAATTCCCAGTGGACAGTAACTCCCACATGCCGCGCCACACCACGCCAAAGCCACAGCGTTGCGCGCCATTTTGTATTGTTATTACTCAAGTTCCCCTCTCAGTTTGTTTACGTGTTTTACCCGCTAAATTGCCCTCTCCAATCGTGGAGAATCAATTTGAAGCGTGCACCGAGCTCGAATTTACCCCTAGCCTCCCGGCTCAGACCCTAAAATCGGAGAAATTTGCTTGGTAAATATAAAGCCTACCGCTCCGACTTCCTCTCTCCAGAGTTTACTTCCCCAATTTTTTCTATTTGCTTCTTCAAAACGATTTTTTTTTTCATTTTTCCTTTTCTTTCTTTTAAACATTTGTCTACTTATCACTGTGCTTTCTAATTCGTACTGTGCCCCGTCATGCCCCGTCTCTTCATGCGATGTCGTCTTTACTATCTCTCGTTGTTTTTAGAATGAGGGAGAGGTGAAAATAATGAGGGATTAAAAAAATCACCCAACAACTATGAAGCCCCTTTAACCCTTTTTTTTTTTTCTCTCTCTCTCTTCTTCTTCTTCTTCTTCTTCTCCTTCTTTTTTCTTAGGCTATTTTGATAATTCGGTCTCCCCCCCCCTCCTCCCCGCTAGAAAATCTTGGATCCGCATTTGCCTTCACAGAATAATCTATCAAATTCAATGTAAATCTCCAATGGTTATAATCAGTGGTAGATGTGAACTAACCATGCAATGGGTTTTGATGAAAATTATGACAAGATAATATTCGAATAATGATGTGTGTTGCAACAATAACTTGTTTAAATTGTAAAATTGAACAATTTGTGGTCCATTTATAACACAACTCATTTGTTTATTCTTAAAGATTATGTTGAGTACTGGGCATGCAATTACGTTGGAAAGAAACTGCTAAAAGTCATTCTTGATGGCTTATTCTTAGTGGGTTTATTATGTAGCCAAATGAAAATTTATTAAAGGTTATTTTGAGGTTGGGAATAGATAATGAAATTGACTAAATCTTGTTAAAAATCAATCAAGGATTAAATGCATTGAATACAGATATTAGATGATTAGTAAAGAAACGATCCAGCATGAGAAAATACATCTCTCACATTTGTTATCCTTGGTGGAGGTGAACTGTTCAACGGGTATCGAAAATAATTATGTAACGTGAAAATAGATTAAAGATTAGAATATTAATGTGTGGTTCATGTAAACCTTATATAAAATGTCGTATTGAGCAATGCCTAATTCATTTATTAAACAAATTTTGTTTGATTATTTGTAATGATCCTTTAATAATCACTCTAACAAAAATTGTAAATAGCCAATATTGCAGCGTAGACATTACAACATTTAGATCATTTTTTTTCACACATATTCTTTTTTCTTAAGATGTTAGTTTTGTTAGAATAACACGGCGGCCCCTCTTCTGCATTTGCGTTTGGGATTTATGAGGTGATGCCATAACTTTATTTTTCCTATTATTAAATCATTATATGAAAAAGTCTATTATATGAAATTATCTATGATTTGTTGATGATAACACTTACCAACAAAAAAAAAGGGAAATAATCGCCATCTGAAAAGGGAAGAATCGTTGAACGAAGACTAGCCTTCGTTCGTTACGGGACGGGCGGATGGCGCTTAGATTGAAATCAAAATTGACGGAGCGCTTCCAAATGTCAAGTTATGCGGCCTCCGCTGCCTTGCAAAGGAAGATAGAATTACGCCGCACCCGGCTTTATCAGAGCTACGTCAGGTTATAGCATGCTTCTTGTTTAAAGCGATGCCTAAGCTTCCCGGGCTTGAGAAACAAACAAGTGGCTGGATTTTGGGCAGGATCAGCCCGTTTTCCTTACTCACCTTGAAACATGTGTAATTATGAGGAATAGATTTCCAACGTCTCTTCAGCAAAGTAGCAAATTCTGTTCCATAATAACAAAACACTGAAACCTGTGAATAAAGGCCGGTTTAATGGGTACAAAATAAAAGGTCCTTATATTATCAGACAGGTGTCGTTATGAACAGGTCATGTTTAGTACAGGTTTCCAAGAGAGTTTACAATAGTTTTTCATGTCATTGATAAATTGATAAATTGTTATTCGTTGTCCGATTTTTCTCAAACTGATCTTGATCAAACTTGATCTGTTTGTGTAAATAAAGGCCGGTTTAATGTGTACAGAATGAAAGGTCCTTATATTATTAGGTAGGTGTCGTTATGAACAGGTCATGTTTAGTACAGGTTTCCAAGAGAGTTTACAATAGTTTTTCATGTCATTGATAAATTCATAAATTGTTATTCGTTGTCCGATTTTTCTCAAACTGATCTTGATCAAACTTGATCTGTTTGTGTAATTTTTCTGCTTCTATTAAAACCAAGTAATTCTTGGACTGGAATTCCCCTTTAATGTATTGCAGTTTTTCTATAATGATCACAATTCTGTGTTTTTAATGACATTTGCTGAATTAGTTTATTACATTATTTTAATCATCATTTGCTCTCTAAAGTCTATAGGGAAAGTCCAACCTAGTATTTAGTTCATTTCAATAAAAACAGAAAAATGAGAGAAACAGAATAGGGTTTGATCAAAATTCGAAAGCAAAAGAAATAAGGAAGTTATGAATTTTTGAAATGTAATCAATCAAACACAAATTTGCTCAGTACAGAAAATTTCATAAATGTTCATTATCTGAGTCTTTGATGAAAGAATAGATTTGTTTCATATAAAAGTCTTGTGTAAAAATATATGAACTATTATATATAAGGAAAATGTACGATTTAATTTTTCTTTAGAAAAAATAGAAATTAATGATATTTCGGGTACAGGGCAAATGGGAGGGGAGCTCGCAAGATACCTCAAGTGGTTGCCAATTTCTGTTTGATAGATTACAACTTCAAAAATTCACAACTTTCTTATTTCTTATCGTATTTTGCTCAAAATTTCACTGATCTGTTTCTTTAATTTGACTGCTTCTTAAAAAACAAACTTGTAATCAGGGGCTTCCCCTTTAATACTCTAATACTACTGGATTACGGTTTCAATTTGTTTTATTATACAATACAAACATAATTCCATTCTAAATGACACATTCGGTTGTATATTATGTTGGTGTTTGTGTTTGTTTTGTTTTTTAATGGACGGAATTTCATGTACAATTTTCGTATCAAATTCAGAAAAACAGGGATCGTAAGTTGCTTTCTAAAAGAAGTACCCTTAGTACTGGAACTCAGGATTATCGTTAGATCAGCTCCCCGAAATAAGGGAGCCACATGATGTTCCCTCTTCATCGATAAAATCTGGTTCAGTGGGGGAAAAATATCCAGGTCTCTTCATGTGGTCGATAATTTCGCAGAAATCTGTAATACAAGTTATTCGATAAAATTAATCAGAATATCCTCCGCCTTGAGTCAAATATACCTAATACAAGTGTCGATAAATATACCTTGCCACATGATTCCTCATCTACCTGTTAACCACATTTTTAGTTAACCAATCGAGTTGAGCCGTCACCGAATCGAATTGATTGATACATAATTCCTTCAATATGTTTTCATATTATTTCTTCATTCCATGCAGGAGCAGAATTCTCTGTGGCATGTGGCCTAGTGGTAAGGCATTGACGTTCTAAGCCAGGCACACGGGTTCGCTTGCCGACAAAAGCGGGTATTTTTTTTTTTTTTTTTAATATATACATTTTTGTCGTCTACATGCTGCACCCTTTTCAGGTTCCTTTTGGATCTCTTGTCTTTTATTCTGAAACCTGCCCCCATTTTATAGTTTAATAATCATAATTTATCCTGTTATTCAAAGTCTATCTTAATTTCTGCAGGTTCTATACTTCTGGAGCAAAATGAAAAAAAAAAAACAGCAAACACGATGATAATTTGAATTGTCTTTTACCCAATGCATACTGGAAAAGGATGGCTTATGTATTAACCTTATGGGAAGCAGAGAATTTCGTATTCAGTTGGTTAACTATATTGCTATAGGTTGCGTTAGAATTCTCTTACAATAGAGAGTCGCAAGGCTTGTAAAAAAAAAAACAAATACAAAAACAAAAAACAGCGATTGGTAAGATCTAAATGATATCTAAACTGTAAAAGAAAACCCTAAACTAGAGCTGATATCCGATGCAGCGAACTATTAGAAATCTATGTCATCAGGAAAGCTGATATTAGGCAACCTTGATTTTGTTATGTAAAGATATATATTGTCGGCTCAAATTGTGGTTTTTATCTTACAGTTGGCATTATCTACATATCTTTGACTTGCACCTGGTGATATACTTTTCCTTATACTCACCTCACTATAAAAAATAAGAAAATGGTTCTAAAATAGCATACTGTGATCATTCTCCTGGGTTTAGTTTTGAGTCAAAAAAATAAAAAAAGGGCGGAAGAAAACAACATCTGGCATGTCTGGAATCAAATAAAAGTACGTTTTTATATATCCTCTTCTTTTTGTACCCCACTACTCTTCTAATGACTATCTATAGTTCAATTTTTACTCTAGAAAGGGATAAAGTAACAGCAAATCATTATTTCAAAGACCATGAAAAATCACACTAAATATGTTCAAAGTTCAACACAACTTTTTTTTTTCATTTACCAATTGGATGGTAAATTAGCACTATTCCTCATATTCATTAAATACAAGAAAGCAATTTAAATCATGAGATAGGATAGTTTACCACTCTTTCTAATATTAATACATGAAATGATTATGGAGCCAGTGAGAAGACGATCAGATAGTGCATCGCCCTTTCATAGAAGGGCTGTCTTCCTATATGTACCCAACTGAAACCTGCAAATATGTGCCTACAATGCGTCTAGCTTCCATCGTCTGAAATTCATTAAACCGTCAATGAAAGACTGGAGTTAACTGCTATCAAGTCGATACCCCTCCCCCCCCCCCCCCCTCTCTCTCTCTCTCTCTCTCTCTCTCTCTCTGTCTTCACAAAGTCTTAATAGTGACATAGTCATGTAGTAACTAGGAGTATAATCTTTCAAAGAGGTTCGGGCGAAGGAGGGTGGGGGAGGAGACACGAGAATTTTGCTGGCTTGCTGAAGATTCCTTTTCGCGGTGGTTAATGCCGGCAAACATCGCCAGGACAATTGCACGGATTTTGTAGTAAAGACGGGGTGAAATTGCATCTTTTCAGGGAGTGTTTACCCGGTGTACATTCGTGCGCCTGTTTCCACTGTATTGGTAATGTATGATAGTGGGGGTATGTGTCCACTGCCGGCAAAGTGTGTAAAATGATTTGCTATTTTGGTCCCTAAATGTATTCTGTTTTTATTCTCTCTCTCTCTCTCTTTCTCTCTCTCTCTACCCTCTCTCCTCCTTCCCTCCGTCTATCTCTCCCTCCCTCCTTCTCCCCCTCTCTCCAGTTTCTCTTCTCTTTTATTTCTCCCCATATTTTCTGTCTGCCTTTTTATCTCCTCCTCTTCCTCTCTCTTCCTCTCTTTATCTCTCTCTATCTATCTCCCTCTCTCTCTCTTTCTCTCCCTCTCTTTACGTATCCTTATTTCATTGATTTGTCTGTTAATGTGTTTCTCCCAATCTGTATTAATATCCTTCTCTCGTTTCCCCATTTGTCATATCTTCTTTTAACACGATAAAAACTACTTTCGAAAAATAAACTCTCAAGACAATTTCAATAGCCCTGTCTATCACCTTTAGAAATGTGCGAACATTACAATGGTGTATTACGTAATCCGAACCTGATTTCTATGGGCAGTACAATAGGCCTTCGAAATTGCCCTTGAGTTTATTTTTCGAAAGTAGTTTTTATCGTGGGTTTTTTTTTCTTCTTGTTTTTAAATAATTTTCTTCTGAAATCATAAGTATAACAAGTATATCAGTAGACTATAAAGAAAAGACACTTTGACGCTACTGCATATTCTTTCTTCTTTTTTTTTTAACCGCAATAAATAAAAGTTTTAACAACATAATTTTTTTCTAGTCGGACAGACGTCCCTAACTCTTTATAGCTTTTAAAGCCGGTGAAATCTCATATTCTCGATTTCTCCAGAAAATGAACTAAAGTTTGGTCGCTTCCCACTAGAAACAGATGTTAAACTAATCCATGACGTTGCCTACTGCATGCACGAAGAGGAAGGATGCTAAGAAGGATGCTGAGATAAATGTTGTTATGTATCTCTTCGTCTCATGAGTAAGAGAGAGAGAGATAGCGACAAAGGGAGAGAATGAGAGAGAGTGAAGTGAGAGATTGATAGGAAGAACGTAAGAGCAAGAGGGGGTAGTTGCTGCAGTCGACAACTCCAATAATACACATTAACGTTAGGTCCGGCTCACGCGACGCGTCATTTTCTGACACCGTCCAAAGTTTGAATAACGTCAGCAAAATTAATGACGCCTCGCATGAGCTGGGCTTGACATTGATGCCAAATATTGTGGTTCAACCTACTCCACTGGCGACACAAGTAAAAGAAGACAGAAACAGCAAACATTCTTATTAAGATTTTCCGAAATATGTATTTGTTTCTTCTTTTATGTATTTTGGGAAAAAGAATTTTTACAATATTAATCTGTTAATCTGTTGATAAACAAATGTTCGTATAAATGCATTACAGATAAATGGGGGACCCTACTGGGCTTCATTGTCAATGATTGTAGTGTGTATAGGTCTCTTCAAGGTTATGTATGCACTACGCCGTTATAAAATAATATACGAAAACAATGGTAGAATACACATTTACGTAATTATGTACAGTTGCGTTTAAATCGAAGGTATAACATTGAACAAACAGAATTATAGGAGAGATGAATAAATAAGTCGTATAGTTAGAAACGAGATAGAGAGAGAAAAAATAGGGGTGGTGATATAGTGAAAAAAATGAGAAAAATATAGCAGTCTACCTCATCTCCTTCTTTGTGTTCCGCTCAAAGCATGCTCAAATTGCGCTATATTCTCACCCTCCTTGAATAGGACGTTCTTGGAGCGAGGTATCTCTAGAACATTTCGATTTTTTAATTATTTTGGGGGGAATCAGACAGATTTTAGAGCCAAGTTTGCGAAAAGGCACGAAAAAATTTCATAGGGTGTCCTTGCACTGAACAACGGTGTTATCATACAGAATATTTTAACCCTTTCAGGACAAGAATTATTCAAGGGCTAAATTGATCACCTTTTGTTCTTCAAATTGGCAACAATAATATTTTTCTTTTAGTGCTACATGGTTCTAATAAAATATAATGTCTTCGAAAAAAACTATACGTGGTTACAAACTTTGTTGAAATTGGAAAAAATTGCCAATTTTGATAAAAAACAGTGATTTTGAACCTCTTAATATGTTGCCAATTTAAGGATTTTGGAGCTTATTCTCCTTTTTAAAATTCCTGGCATCAGACGCAATATGGTCATGCAACAAAAATGGACACAATGTATGCAGAAATTTTGGCTTGTTCTACTCTTGCATCTGGTTTATTTTTTAGAGCTCTGAATCAAAAGATATTGAAAAAAACCACAAAATGCGGTCAATTGCCTTGAAAGGGTTAATGGGGGTGGGCAAGATTTGGCACCAGGTTTAGCAAAAGACAAAAATGGCTGTAAAAAATAATGAATATTTCTTCTTCTTTTATTTTTTTAAGATTGCCGACAAGCGTCGAAAATAAAGAGACTTTCCTAGAACTATCAAGGATTTGCCGAAAGTAGAGTTGGATAGGGGTGTCGCGCTCCGCTCTTTCTCACGACACCCTTAGAAGCTAGGAGGATGCTCAGTTTATATACTCACCGTCTCCCCAAACAGGAAGCTGACTCCGCTAGTACCTGCTAATATGAAGAAAGAGGAAATTATGCTCGTATTCACCTAATAAATAGGTGGTGGGTGAGGGGGAAAGAGAGGTGTTTAGACAAGCTGCCGAGGCGATGATTAGAATGTTATCAGATGAATGGTTCATCGTCATCGTCTTCGAAATCGTGATAAAGGTGATCTTTTAAGGTGTAACATCAGACATTTATGAGTTTCTTTTCATTCACCCTACCCTGTGGCGTCGCTCTAAAAACTAAAGTGTAAATCACAATTTTAAAGGGCCGAGGAGTCACCCGGTTTTTTTCTTGGTTTGTTGTTTTTTTTAATGGGAAATTAACACTTTTAACAAGCTGGATTCAGACTTTATTGTGCTGCATCCAGCAAGTTGAAAGTGTTTAATAATCTACCATTTTGGAAAAGTGGTCACTCCTCGGCCCTTTTAAATGGTGATTTAACACTTTAGTTTTTATAGTGATAGCAGTAGCAGAAAGAAATATAAGTCGTTATACACTCAAAAAATTATTGGGCAAAAATTCGTCCAACACGAGTTTAATTACTTCTTCTTCTTTTTCGGCTAGACTTCGGGAGATTTTTTGCGTAATTTGGAATCTCGTGCCAGGGTTTTTTTGTTGTTGTTGTTGTTGTTGCTGTTGTTGTTGTTGTTGTTGTTGTTGTTGTTGTTGTTGTTGTTGTTGTTGTTGTTGTTGTGCCGAGAGCCTGTTGTTGTTGTTGTTGTTGTTTTAATTCTTTCTTTTTTTTTCATTTTGACTATGACTGAAGAAAACATTACCCAGGTTGGGCATAAAATTACCCAAATTACAATTATTGATTATTCTCGTGCTTGGCATTTTTTTAACCAACACGGGGGGGGGGGGGGGTTCTTTTCTCCTTTTTTTTTTTTTTTTTTTTAGTTTAGTAGTGCAGATAAATTTAAATATTTCAAACAAGCAAACTAATTCAGCACTTTCACAATGTCCAAAGAGGAAAAGGTCTTCTTTTACCATTGTACTTAAGTGGGTTTTTTTTCTTCTTCTTCTTCTTTCTTTCTTTTTTTCAGAACCATCAGATTCCATCCCCTATATTCTCGAAAGTAGAGAATTTGCTTCTAAAGCAATCAGAATATCCACTCCGGTCGCTTGTTTTCCTAACTGATCGGTACATTAATGATTATCATAAACGCTGACAAATGAAAATAACAGTTTTCTCTAGAGACTTTCTAAGTACAAATTTCGCTTCCAGCTGTGAAAATGATGTATACTTTGCTCTCTAAATAGCATGCTTTTGTCATCTCCGTTTTATGCATATTCGTTTTGATCTCTTTCAATTTATTCTCTCTCTCTCTCTCTCTCTCTCTCTGAGATCGATGCCACCCTCCCTCTCCCTCTCTCTTTCTCTCTCTCCATCTCGTCATATATATTCATCTCTATTTTTCACTACCTATTCTCTTTCTATCTCCATCTCTCTCTCTCTCTCTCTCTCTCGCTTTATGTATAGCCCCCTTTTTCAGTTAACACATGTTTTTAAATATTAACGCAACAAAGAAACATTCTTTCTTACTCAGTTTTTTGTCATCCGGTTTTGAACCATTTACTTATTTTAATTTACGTACATGTATTTACTATTGATATGTAAACCGGCGAAACATCATGAACATGGAGAAGGAGATGAGAAGGAGTGTAGACAGAAAAAGGATGTAAAAGTAGAAAGGATAAATGTAATTTTATGAATAGACCATCACATTTGTTTTTTTCCATACCAATTTGTTCAAAATATCTCTGATAAGCAAAACAAACAAAAGAGCTTTCACCTTTTCAAGGTGCATTTTGATTTAAAAATTTAGAAAAGGTGGCATATTTAGGTGGTTGTGTACTGAAGGGATGCCATTTGGGTTTCGAAATGGGGCACTGGCTGCTTGTGACCCCCCCCCCCCCCCCTAAATCCGCCAATGGGAGAGAAGAGAGACAGGGATACATTCTCTAGGCAAGTAGGAGCAAAAAGACACGGACTGAGACTGAGATGATTAGTAGATTGATGTTTTTGCATGAATATACACTAACGGAGTTGCAAGATTAATGCAGAGTGAAATGTCAGGCAACCACTACACCTCCACCACTATCGTTGCACTGAACAATGAGTTCCATATCGAGGACCAGTTGAAATTACATGACTTTTCAAGTTTCTCTCATATACCGTGTTTTAAACACCTCCGCATATACAGCCCCATAGCACGTACATGAGGGAAAATCGTAGTAAAAAAGAGGAATGACGTAGACGTTACCTTTTTTCTGTTTTTATAAACCAGATCTTGAGTCTTACGACTTGAAGACGGTCTTCTTGTATGATTCTATGCTATAGGATGTAATATATCCTCAGTACGGAAAACTTGTTTACCCACAATTTAGCCTATTAGTGCGATATATATTCTTGGAATTTTGCGTATTTTTAGAAAAAATCATCTAAAAATTAATCATCAATCCTATTCAAACGGCCCCGTTCTCAAACTCCGTTAACGCAAAAGATTGAATTATATGCAAGCAGCTATTGTCTGAGTGCGGTTTCATTATTGAAATTATGTAAGTTACGCGAAGATGCAATCAAAAATAGATTTATGTGTGTGTGTATATATATATATGCCTGACCAGACTTACATCACGTTTTGAAGCCGCGGACTTCTCGAATAGGAATATACGGAAGCGTTAAAGAGCCATTTCTACTTGACGACATGACGAGATATTTCATCTTGTCAAGTCGACTTAACCCGTTGCCTATACTGGAGTGGGGATGAGAGATTTCAGTATTGAACAGGTTAATATCCATATCATGTCGACATGTAGAGATATTTAACTTACCATGTCGACTTATCAACTTTTATTAGTCGACAGACATGGCGAAATAAATTATTTTGCCAAGTTGACTTCACACAAAATTTCATGTCGTCATGGCGACATAAATTATCTTACCAAGTCGACTTCCCCTAAAAGTATGTCGTCATGATGACATAAACTTTTTGTGAAGTTGAC
This sequence comes from Heliocidaris tuberculata, assembly GCA_025618425.1. NCBI lineage: Eukaryota > Metazoa > Echinodermata > Echinoidea > Camarodonta > Echinometridae > Heliocidaris > Heliocidaris tuberculata. Next base: position 35,079,291 of record CM046841.1, read on the forward strand.
TTCGCAAGATAATTTATTTTGCCATGTCGACTAATAAAAGTTGATAAGTCGACATTGTAAGTTAAATATCTTAACATGTCGACATGATATGGATATAAAGTCGACTTGACAAGATGAAATATCACGTCGTGTCGTCAAGTAGAATGGCACTTTGACGCTTCCGTAGGAATATCAATTAGAGGGGTATAAGCAGAACGTGATTCCAGTACACGTTCACAGATTTCAGTTGCCAGCGGTCAGCGCTCGTCATCCCATTTCTGTCCTTCGTCGTATTTTTTCTTCTTTTTTACTTCGTTTGAAGTGGATTAAATTAAGCCAATTTTATCGGCCACTGCGTATGGATATATAAGGAGGAATTGAACAATGTGCGCAAAAGGAGCAACCTCGCACGAAGGTGAAGGTTTCTGTAATTTATTCTCAAGGGCGTCGCCGGAGGGAGAGTTTGTTAGACCCCCCCCCCCTCCTCCATCACAACAGCAACAAGAATCTAAAATATATAGGAAAATGCATGATCATGATGATAGTTATCGGCTAACTAATGGATAGGTTTGCTATATTTTCGAAATTTCGCATAAAAAATGCTAACTTTGAATTGGAATCTGAAGATGACTTCCAAAATTTTGTTGAATCTAAGAACCCTCTTTTCTTTTGTTGTTGTTGTTTCTATTGCTGTTGTTGCCTCTCTTATTATTTCATGTTTAGGAGTTTGTCGTCAAATCTGAACCGACCCCTACACCCGTGTTTTAGCCACGACCCTGTATCTTCATAACTATCAAACCTTGCTTAGGTTTAATGTTAATGGAATTAATTTGGCGGGTTGTGACGTTGTGAGTTCATGGTATGGATTGCCATTTTCAGGAGGAGCAGTGATTGTCTCTTAGATCATAGGGTACGATGACCCTATCTGCGAATATGAATATAACTTTCATGAACATGCGGAACATTCTCACATACTCACATATGGTACACTTACACAGGTTTTTCTCCTCGTCATCGTGCTATACGACAAGTGTGCACATCTCAAGATCATTCGGGCCAAACCTAACCCTATGTCTCTCTCTCTCTCTCTCTCTCTCTCTCTCTCTCTCTCTCTCTCTCTCTCTCTCTCTCTCTATCTCTCTCTTTCTATCTTCCTCCTCAACATTTCAATACACCGAACCACCCCATCCCCTTATCTTCCTAAATTAAAGAACTCTGTCACCACTTTAACCGTCAATCGAATCTATCAAGATTGGATCCTTCAACACGTCGCCGACAGTAATTAAAAGTAAGGATCAAAATACAAAAACACCTGAACCCCATCCCACCACCACCTTAACCCCCTACCACCGTCAACTTCGCATCTATTCTATTACCACACTTTATTTATTTATTTCATTTATTTAATTTCCATGGAGGAAAAAAAACTTACTCACATTACATCACCGCCAATGTGAATGAACAAACGGTGTGCCTACATTCTTTTCTTGCTGAAAAACTCACCACAAAACGAAACAATTGATAAAAACAAACACAAAGCAACAAGCAATATAACTTCTTTACATGCGTTTTCATTCTGTCTTTATTCATTCAATTCAATTTAATTCAAGTCAAGTCAAAGGAACGTATATTTTCATGATGTACATGTTGTACATCATTTTCATTCGTTATACAAGTATGCAATTAATATTATTTTAGATTCATTTCCTATAAAAACCGAATGAGTCCTAACATGTAGTATAGCAGAAGGGTCTATAATTATTTGATATGCTATT
>CM046841.1:35081544-35219044 GCA_025618425.1 Heliocidaris tuberculata
CTCTTATTATTTCATGTTTAGGAGTTTGTCGTCAAATCTGAACCGACCCCTACACCCGTGTTTTAGCCACGACCCTGTATCTTCATAACTATCAAACCTTGCTTAGGTTTAATGTTAATGGAATTAATTTGGCGGGTTGTGACGTTGTGAGTTCATGGTATGGATTGCCATTTTCAGGAGGAGCAGTGATTGTCTCTTAGATCATAGGGTACGATGACCCTATCTGCGAATATGAATATAACTTTCATGAACATGCGGGAACATTCTCACATACTCACATATGGTACACTTACACAGGTTTTTCTCCTCGTCATCGTGCTATACGACAAGTGTGCACATCTCAAGATCATTCGGGCCAAACCTAACCCTATGTTCTCTCTCTCTCTCTCTCTCTCTCTCCCTCTCTCTCTCCTCTCTCTTCTCTCTCTCTCTCTCTCTCTCTCTCCTCTCTCTCTCTCTATCTCTCTCTCTTCTATCTTCCTCCTCAACATTTCAATACACCGAACCACCCCATCCCCTTATCTTCTTCCTAAATTAAAGAACTCTGTCACCACTTTAACCGTCAATCGAATCTATCAAGATTGGATCCTTCAACACGTCGCCGACAGTAATTAAAAGTAAGGATCAAAATACAAAAACACCTGAACCCCATCCCACCACCACCTTAACCCCCTACCTCCGTCAACATCGCATCTATTCTATTACCACACTTTATTTATTTATTTCATTTATTTAATTTCCATGGAGGAAAAAAACACTTACTCACATTACATCACCGCCAATGTGAATGAACAAACGGTGTGCTACATTTCTTTTCTTGCTGAAAAACTCACCACAAAACGAAACAAATTGATAAAAACAAACACAAAGCAACAAGCAATATAACTTCTTTACCATGCGTTTTCATTCTGTCTTTATTCATTCAATTCAATTTAATTCAAGTCAAGTCAAAGGAACGTATATTTTCATGATGTACATGTTGTACATACATTTTCATTCGTTTATACAAGTATGCAATTATATATTATTTAGATCATTTCCTATAAAAACCGAATGAGTCATACACATGTAGCTATAGCAGAAGGGTCTATAATTATTTGATATGCTATTCTCTCACATGCTTTTTGAAATTAAATTAGTCATTTCGGAACAACTGTGTTAATATAAGGTCAAAATTACAACTTTAAAAATTCTTAACTTTCTTATTTCTTATCTTATTTTGCAAAAACCTTCGCTGATCTGTTTTTTCTGCTTCTTTTAAAACCAACTTGTAATCATGGTGGACTTCCCCTTTGACTCCACTTTAAATCCATTTGTAATGTAATTAATATGTCGATTAAGTGTTGCATGCTTTCCCAAGTCACGAGGAAAGGCCTGATGGTCATAATGATCGAAAATGTTGTTTTTTTTTTTCCTTCCAGGCAGCTTGGGGGAGCATGCTATTATATTCTTGTTTTATCTGTTATTGTTAAACAATTTTGTTTCATTATAAATCCTATCTGTTTATTGAATTGAACACGATAAAAACTATTTTCGAAAAGTCAACTCATGGCAATTTCAATAGCCCTGTCTATCACCTTTAGAAATGTGGGAACGTTACAATGGCTTATTACGTAATCCGAACCTGATTTCTATGGGCAGTACAATAGGCCTTTGAAATTGCCCTTGAGTTTATTTTTCGAAAGTAGTTTTTATCGTGTTATTGATATATACAATAATAATTAGAAGAAGAAGAAGAAGAAGAAGAAGAAGAAGAAGAAGAAGAAGAAGAAGAAGAAGAAGAAGAAGAAGAAGAAGAAGAAGAAAAGGAGAAGAAGAAGAAAGAAGAAGAAGAAAAAAAAAAAGAAGAAGAAGAAGAAGAAGAAGAAGAAGAAAAGAAGAAGAAGAAGAAGAAGAAGAGGAGAAGGAGAAGAAGAATGATAATAATTTTCTTCCAGTCACATTTTACCGGATCATTCAAAGCATTCAAAGTAACTAACCTAAAAGATCCAGGAAAGAACAACACGAATCAAGTCGATTTTGTTAAGCTATTCATTCTTAATTCATCCTGATATCTGAATTAAAATCTCGATCTGACAGTGACAGTATAAAATTATCTAAAAATATTGTATATAGTTTTGTATTTTTCCCGAAGGCACGAATATCCAATTTGTGCAATTACTCATATACTCAAGTACTAACAAACGAATTATATTCCATCAATACCTCCCTCACATTTTTGACATGATGAATGATTTGTGTTTTGCCTCAAGTTTCAGTGGTACTTCGTGATTATCAAACCCGCAACATATATAAGAAAGGACATACTATTTTTCAAAGACTCCTTTTGTCATATCTATCTCCCTAACCAGTGTTAATTCGCCGCCTTAAGAACACCCATAACGGATTTTCTGAAACTACAAAAGACTTATCTTATACCTAAACTGATGCTTTATTAGAAATCAAAATCTTAGTTTAAAATCCGGCTTCGTCTCTTATAATATTTAAGATAATGTTGTTAAATTCTCTATATCAGCATCAAAACTTGGCTTCAAATTGCGTAATCGAGTCGACCAAAACACTTCGAGGTGGTTTCCCCGCTTACGTGTATTTCCCCCCGAAAAAGAAAATATTTCATCATTCGGTCTTTCTATTTCCAACATCTAATCAATCATAGGAAAGATATTTGAATGGAAGCTTGAAGGCATCATCAATATTTAGAAGGAATTCCCAAAACTATAGGTGAGTGTGTTACGATAATCAAAAGATAAAATATTGAGTTTGGGTCATTTACGGGTAAAAAAAAATTCTCGGAAACGAAGCGTATACGCTGCATGTTTAAAAAAAAAACGACGAATAAAATGATGTCTGCTGAAGAGTTTTAGTAGGAAGTGAAAGTAGCTGAATAATTAGCAAAGGAATATAAGAAAATCTACACAGTAGTCCAATAATAGTCATCAATGGGAATGCTATGTGGGGAGCATGGGAGATTTTCTACTTTTTAGGGAATGTAATTTACAATTTCCTGGTTTTCATTAATTTTAAGTTATGATTAACAAACAGTATACTGCATGATAGACAACTGCGGAATTATTATAAGCTAATTTCTCTCTGACTGCACTTTTATTATCAGAATATTATCAGAACTTAGCATTATCTCCCAAAGGTATTGTTATCGCTCTCTTAATTTCGTCTGTGATGGCATCGGCCTAAAGTGTATATGTACAAAACCTTTTATTTTGTTTGTTTGTTTTTCTCTTCTCTTTTTTTCAGTTAGCATTCTTCACATGAATCGCCATTGAGGCATTTTGATTTTGCTTAAAGCGGTGTCCTTTTTATTGTATATGAATCTGATAAACGAACTTATTTTTTCTGATATAAACTCCGATTTGGGTACTATTTCATAAGCATTAAAAAAAAAAAATCAGTAATCGTTATACCCTATAACTTTTAAATTTGTTTAAAGCAAGTATTAATCACATCCTTGGATCTTTGGTCAAGTCTCTGTTTGCAAAAACATATAAAGGGGATAAAGACATGCCAGTATACAGTTCAAGCATTTTTATATATTAACATTGGAAGTGACACAGAGTAAGGAGAGATTGAAGAAAAAATGCCGCCACTAAGAATGGTGAATAATGGCTTTTTCAGTTCAAACAGAGAATATGACCACTGAAAACGTCGCCAATTGTAGATCTTACATTAAGCAAATGACAGCATGACCGGAGACAGCAGACTGAAAATATCACATTGACCTTCACGGTCAGCTCTTCGGCTGAAGCGAAACAGGGGATATAAGTCCAAAAATGGAGCGCTTTTTCTCATCTATTTTGACATGGATTGCTTGTAAACGACAGTCCTAAAATCAACAGCCCTGATTTATGTCGTCTTCCCAGCATTCAATAGCCCTCTTCACTCACATGTCCGATAGTTTTCCCTGCCTAATTCATCGCTAGTTATTGCAAGTTTAAGATGTGCGCATTTTAAAATCTGCATTAAACGACTGAAAATTGCAGGTGTGCATTGTGGGGTTATGGTGCAATGATAAGCCGTGTGAGGGCGTACCTCAAACTGCTTGAAATGGGACGGTAGAAGAAGCGAAAGAAATTAGGCGACGGAGCCATACAAATAGCGAAGGCGAGGGTTTTAACGTAAATTGCAGGGCATTCGGATGGAATAGTTCATCTTATCTCCACGATTACTTCTCGCAAAGAGAAAGAGAGAGAGAGAGAGAAGAGAGAGAAAGAGCAGAAAAAAGAAGAAAGAGAAAGAGAGAGAGGGGGGGGCTAAAATGCAATCTTATTTCTTTCCATGTTTTTTTTTTTTTTTATCTAACTGTTAAGGGGAGAGATATGGTAAAGTGTCCGGTTATTTCAGTTCATACAGCATTTCATAGCATCTATTAATTACAAAGTTAAATTTCATGTGTTTCTTTTGTTGTTAAATGCTTCAGGTGTATCGTATTTTGACAAAAAGAAAATTTGAACATAATATAATTATAATAATAATACATGAACATGCCTCTGATAGGTTTTTATTAATTTTTTGTCCAGTATTTTTGTTTTTAAGAGAATACTCCCACAGATCAATAGGAAACGAATGCATATTCAATTCATTTTGCATATATATATATATATATATATATATATATATATATATATATATATATATTCACACTCAAATATATTTTGAGAACTACATTGCATGCCTTTTTTTTTTTTTTTTTTTGCATTCTAATATGAAAGTTCTCGAGATGTTCTTTTGCCATGTTTACTCTGGATCACTTTTCATCTTCCACATGGTTTCCACCATAGAAGCCAATATGAAAAAAAAAATCTTTAACAAAAATCAGGATGTGTTTTATGGTCTACTTTTTGTTTTAAGTACGGGCAAACGCGTTTCAGGACCAACCATCCCCCCCCCCCCCCCGGATTATTATCGCGACATCTACCTCCGGATAATCACCCCTAGGACAATTATTACCCTTGGACAACCAACCCCCGGACAACAGCAACCTCCCTAAGAAAATATCCTAATTTATCCTCGGACATCTAATATAGGATAATGAAGTTAGGGGGCAGTTGTCTGGGGCGTTGTCGGGGGGGGGGGGAGTCGTCCTGTGAAGTCGTTTCTCCTGGATACTGTTCTCCAGGAGAACAGTTAAGGGTGTTTGTCCAATAAACGCGCATGTGAGGATATTGGCATTTCTAAACATGCTAAATGCATGGCAAGAGGGATATTATTAGCTGGATATCAATAATTATTGAGGCATATTGATATAAGTGACGAGGCGCGATGGCTCAGTGGTAGAGCAATGGTCTCGTAACTGGGACGACCCGGGTTCGAAACCAAGTGGATGCTCTATAGTGCCCTTGGGTAAAACATTAATCCTCATTACCAAGTCCCTTTAAGAGGACTTAAAGCCGTTGGTCCCTTGGTTGCTTACTCACAAACATGCACATGCTTTCTTAGCAGTCAAGTAAAATAAACCATTAAACCAATTGATGTGTTTTCTATATATACTATGATAACTCGAAGTGATGATTTACCGGTTTTCTAAATGTTCATGTTTTCCTCTATCTCAAAAGGTTCTATTTCAGTCAAGTTTTCTTTTGAGTATTCATATCAGTGTTCTCGTCCTTGTATTTTCCTTTCTTCTTACACGACCGAAACATTTTTTTTTGTCATGGATAGTCTTTATCAGGTAGTCTAATCACATAGCTAGACTTATCGATCTGAATTACAGCGATATTTTTCGATAATACATCTTGGTTTTCCGCTTATAATTTCATATTTCAACATAATTGAACACGTAATTTTTTTCCCGTATTTGTAATTATTTCACTTGGGAAATGGAATAGTTTGTAAGTATACGAATTTTTTTTAATCGAATTTTGGTTCCACTTATTCAATGATTTTTATTTGTTAATTTCACATTTATATTCAGGGTAGTCTGCTCAGTACATGTGGTAAAGATACACTGAATTAAATTTCATTCAATTTTTCAAAATCAAATAACTTCACTTCGTGAAGACACTTACTTATGAATGTTGCTGTTTAAAAATCATGATTACAGTTTTAAAAGAAAACAGACTTGTTGCTATAATAAGGTAGTTGTCAAGAGTTTGATAGTTGAAATTCTTTTTAAAAAATATGGTAAGTATCCCATCCAAATGGAGGGGAGGGGGAAAGGGAGAAAGGGAGAAGGGCAAGGGAACGTGAAAATAAGATGATAGGACCTCCACCTTCCTCTTGCTTCATGCTCCCCCTATTCGGTGAACTTGCTCTTTTGCATTTTATCCACCTGCTGTAGTATGACCGGTGCCCCCCCCCCCCTCCCCGCCCATGATGCCAGTGCCCACTAAATAGCTGGACCCACGCTACGTCACGGTGTAAACATAATCAAAATCCCATCTTTAAAGGGGACCAGTGGCCTACATGCACGGAAAACCCCCCTTTTTTTTAAATATATATGCAAGCCCGAGTTATATTCGTTTGTATAAGAATGGCCTGGGCTTGACTCTTCCTAGATTTATTGTATTTTTTCTTTTCATAATAAATTTCAAGAGGCTTATGCTTCCTTTTGTCGATTTATGAGATACCTTTACAATATCTGTGTTTTGTCGTTGTCGCTAGTTGTCATTATGTTTATTACTGTTGTTGTCGTTGTTGCCACAGTGGAACGGGTGAATTTTTTGTTGACTCTATTTGTTTTCAGACAATGACTCATATAAATAGATTCTGTACAGCATGTACCGTAAATAAGTATTTGCTGTTGTTGTTCTTGTTGTTGTTGTTGTTTTTTTTTTCTTTGTCTTGTTCTTGTTGATGATGGAGATGGTGATGATGCTGTTCTTGTTGCTGTTCTTGTTGCTGCTGATACTGCTTCTGCGGTTGGACTATATTTTGGTGGTGACCATGTAGTGATATGAACACTCCACACTGGTAACCCACTAAATGTATTTCTGGATATGAATCTAACAATTTCCTTCATAGAATATTAAGATCTGGTTTCTGTTTTTCCCTGAATGCTTCTAATTTGAAGACAGCCACTATGAGTCACGCGGGCCCCTATCTTGGCGTTGGAGAGACGACGGCTGAGCAGGCAAGCGGACCACGGGGACACAGCCGCCTGGGCCCCTGAGGCAAGCATCTCCTTCGCCCGGCTGCTAAAATTCGTGCATAATGCAATTAGGTTGGCCGCAGAAGGAAGTAAATCGTCTTATTTCTAGTACATTGATGAAAAAGGTTATATCTGCCTTTAACCATGTTAACCATTCGAGTATATTATAACGCATTTGCCAGGATGAACGAAGTGGGATTTCTTACCAGCTGCGTGTTACCCTATGCTCCACGAGAAAATGGTAAATGTTTTCTCGAATGCTATATAAATCTATATACATGTATGTGTAGGGAATAAACGTATGAGCATTCACTGTACATGAAATTATTTATTCAAGTCTTTCTTCAATATGAAGTAGTATATTGATAGCGATCGTTCGCTCTTATTAAAAGCCCTATTTTTAGGGAAAATGCCACGTAGTATACAAAGAATCAACCAAAAACATTTCACTAAGATACCAAATAAATTTCAGCAATATACAATTAGAATACATGTAATACATATCAAGATCATTATATCAACGAGAAAGCTAAGAGATTCATTTGTTTAAAAGTTATACTTTGATCTTTCAGTGTAGACAGGGAGTAAATTACAAATGATACTATTATGATATTCTATTAATATTACATGAAATATTGTAATTTGAGGAACTTGAGAGGGAAAAGATGCGAAATTAATTTTACAGCGCCCCCCCCCCCCCGCATTTGAAATAAATTTAAACGTTCTTTTCTTAAATATGACAGTGATATATCTATGAAGCGATTACAGACATTGTAGATGTCATGAGCGCTATATATAAATCGAGAAATATATTATAATTATTTCAAATACATACCAACATGTGCCTCGCTTCAATTATTCAAGTCTTTGTGACCACCCCCTTTTTTCCCCCAGGGATCTAATGTTATTGTTTTTTATTATGTTTGTTTGTTGGTGTGTTTTTTTTTTTTTTTTGTTTATTCATTTGCTGCTGCTTTTTTTTTTTTTTTTTTCGTTTTTGTTTTCTTTCACTTTTGCCACACATGCATCGCCATACATGCTTTCTAATGGCTTCAGTAAGTTGCATTTTGTTTGTTTGTTTGTGCTCCCTCTCCTTTGTCTTTTTTCTTCTTCTTTTTTTTCTTTTTCTTCTTCCTGTTCTTCATTTTCTTCTCCCTCTTCTTATTCATGAGCTTAACATTTATATAGTATTAGTCCACTATAATTTCTTTTTCCATAATCTTATTTTGCACTTCCAAAACAGAAAACAAAAGGCAATGATAACTAGACTTCAATATTGAGACCCTGAGGTATATTGTATTGAACATCATCTAGATTGAATCTTAAATAATAATTTACTATACAAATAACCCTATGACGGACTTGTGACTTTCTGCATCTGCTAGCTATCGCTCTTCACTGTTATATTGTTTATTCATAAGGCCCCTTGAAAGGGTCTATCTACCCTGCACACGAATTCTCCTTCGAGACCCGAAGGGACAAAACCCCAAGCGCATATCTTCCTCTCTTTCTAATCACAGGATCTGACAGTCACAAATTGTCTGTTTTTATTACTCCAAAGCGATGAGCAGAAATAGAAGAGAAAAGAAGGGCTATCTTTTAATTTACCTGCAATATACCGAGATTTAAGGCTTAGCGAAGCCAACAATCAATTATGAATTAATATTGTGCTTGAATTACGCAGATTACGTCTTCATTTACATTTCAAAATTCTTTTTTTTTTTCATCTCTCTCCTTCCTCCTGGTGAAGAATTTATTACTATCGCTTCTGCTGCCCCATTTCTTTCTCAATTTGACGGCTCCTCGGTGACTGGGGGTGATATTTATGCTTTTGCAGAAGGATAATATTTTCATTTCTTAAGCTGCAGCAAAAATAATAAATCATTTGTTTGAAGATAATTAGAAGGTTGATGAAGACCCAGGGGTTAGTTTCGGGCGCGCGGAACGAGAATCGGGTTCATAATGAATTTTGTCATAGTGTTGATCGTAGATTAGGGATAATGATTTTTTCCAAGGGAAATTTGATGATTTTGGGGAGGAAATGGAGAACGTGAGTGTTTTTGTAGTTGAATTCAGAGTCTATGACGGAATGCCGAGAGCGATGATGACGATGTCGATTAGGATGACAATATCGATAAATGCTGAAAATTATGATTTCATTTGTGAAAAATTGAAATTGTAATGAGAGAACGTGGATGTTTGTATAGCTGATTTATAAGTCGATGACGTTTTGCCGAAAACTTATGGCAATGATGACTAGGACCAGCCGTGTATCCAGGGTTTTGAAAAGGAAGGGAATACAGTCCAAAAAAACAAAAAAACAAACAAAGATCAAAACAAAAGGGTCTCTATATACTCCAAATTCTCTGACATGCAAAAAGAAAGAAAAAAATCAAGTGCCTTTTGAGACAAAAATTCGAAAAGGGGCACAATACTTGGGTTGTGTACTTTATGTATGCCACTTGGGTTTCACAAGGGGTATGGGTAGGCTATGCCCCCCCCCCCTGCATCTGCAATTGCATAGATTTTTTGTTGTTGTTGATTTTGTTGATTTTTTGTTTGCATCGATCGGATATTCTGTTTTCATTATTTCATATTCCCATGCATCTCCACACTGTCAATTTATAGTGCACATCGACCACTCTTTATTTATTAAGTGTACCACTCACATCACATAATTTATTTAGATTTCTTACAGTATTCTAGAAACATGACCCAACTATATCCACTAAATACTTTGCTGACGCGAACTTGTTATGAATTCAACTCATCGTGTCTTGACCATATTGTCAGGGATGAAGAAGAAGAAGGAAAAATCACCACTAATGAATTTTCCTCTCAAGAACATACAACGAGGCACTCGTAACCTGTCCGAATCAACAGTTCTTTTTTTAGATTTCATGGCAGAAAATCTTTCCGGAATTGACGTAAATAATTGAGGACCTCTTCCAACCCTCCTCGACTCTTCAAAATTCGATTGAAATGTGTGATAAGGTAAAGACATTTAAATGAGAGATTTCCCTTGTCCATCAACAGATCAGTCGTCGAGAAAGTACACTGTCCGGCAACTGTTTTCTCGTTCTATATTTTAAAATCTCTCTCTCTCTCTCTCTCTCTCTCTCTCTCTCTCTCTCTCTCTCTCTCTCTCTCCCTCTCTTCTTCTTCTTCTTCTTATTTATTTTTTCTTTATTAAAGGTAATTAATAATGAGTTCAGATCATGCTATTACATCGTAAAAATAAATCTATAAGGAGGCTATCTTGGATGGTTGATTATCTAATAAACAGGAACAATAATGTTCGGGAATCCTCAAAATTATAATACTTGGAATAGATCTTGCTGAAAATCAGGCAGTGAAAAGCATTACACACGGATATGGGTATATGGGACTACACAAACATGTGGCATCAAAATATGACCCAAAGTTATTAACTATTCATGGTCTTTCATTTGACATTACTACTATGATATTCTTCTATCTGAGAAATATCATATTTTCTTTCATCTTTACCAAGACTCAATCTTAACTTTGTCAGAGCTGAGTAGCGTACCAGAACCGTATATCATTATACACAGAGTTTGGTCAACTCGGCAAATAGTAGGTAACAACATAGCCCATGTTGCTTTGTTGGGCAAGCATATAACAATAAAATATATACCATATTGTGTCCAACTGAAACCGAGTTAACAAACCCTGGAGATAGATGGCTCTTCAGCGTACTCATCTAGTAACCCTACCCCCCCCCCCCCCCCTTTCTTTCAGCCCCTCTCTACCACGCCTTCTAGTGTCCTATATGCATGACAATCAATTACCCATACCACCGCACCAACCACTAATCAACCGCTGCTAAGACGTAGGGTGTTGGTCCTCCACCATCATGGATGCTTAGACAAATTAATCCAAACATATAAAGACTCCATGACACAAAGTGATGAGGGTTAGAGGGACCAACATACGGAAGGGAACATCTTCCTGTGTCTGAGTGTCTTTGGCTCGCTCTTTCTGTCTCTCTATGGGTATGTTCTGTGTGTATGTCTCTTTACCTCTTCCTCTCCCTGTAATCGTATTATTTCTCTTTTCACCGCCCCCTTCCTCTCTCTCTCCCTCTCTCCCTCTCTCTCTCTCTCTCTGATGTCTATATTATTTTCCCTCTACCTCTCTACCCCTTTTGTTTTATTCTCTTTCTCTCCCCTCCCCTCTCCCTTCCCCTCCCTTCCCCTCCCTTCCCCTTCTATCTATCTCTCTTTCTCTTTTTTCCATCTCTCTCTTTATTTCTTTCTCTTACCATTTTCTCCTCATCCGTATCTTACTGCTGTATCTATCCAAGGTCTTCGAAGTTGCATTCGGCAAAATCGGGACAAGTTTGTTGAATTTCCATCAGATGAAAACCAGAAAGGGTGTACGGTTAATGGAGCTGCAGCAAAGACCAAATTCAAGAGAAACATCGATCACAAGAAGAATTGGAAAGTGCTGCAATTGTGACATTTTTTCTTTCTTTTTACCTCTTATCCATTCTAAAGGAGCTTGAACTTGCAGGGAAAGGCACTGTGGTCTTTCGTCGGGCAAAAAAAACTAATGAATCAAAACTTGTTTTTCAGTTGTGGCCGTTTTTTTTTTTAAACCGAGAGCAAACTAGATATCGCTATCGATCGTCTGCCCGCCAAGTGCGGTCATAAAATATGTCAATCCTTGTTTTCCGCCAAAAATGGGATGCAAATTATATCCGGTTGGACGGTCATGTATCAATTTTTCAGGCACCAGGGGAAAGTGGGAATATGCTATTGTGTTCAGTGAAGCTGTAGCCTGACTCTTTATTTTTAGACTGGTCGCAGGTTGCTCACTTGAGAAAAATGTCAGGGGTAAAGGGCCTATGACATTCCTGGTAAAGAATTACAAAGTGATATTGGCTAAGGAAATGTAGATAACCTGCACGTTCATACAAATTTCTCATCTCTGTGCACTGTGCCTAGAATAGATTTTGTGTAGAAATAAAAGGGCCTACCCCGGACTAAGGACGAGGTACTATGCAAGCTTGCCGTGTACCTCCTTGCCCGGATCTACAGAAATTTTCTTTCTAAAATCCCTCTATATAATGTCTGTCCTGTCTGCAGGCCTACAATTTTCTAATGTTGTAATGCTGAGTTTTTTTTTTAATTTGTATTTTTAATCATCCTAGCTATATGCACAACCTCTTTACATTTTCATGCTCTACTCAGATCTAAGAAAAATATTTTAAAAACGAAACAAAACCGATAGTTGAGTCGACAGAGGGCGCAGATACATGCGCTCGCACGGTAGCTCAAATTGAACTGAAAATAAATGTAGAAGCGGGTAGCCTATACATACATGTATAAAAATAGTTATGCAGTGGAATCTCATGAAATAGGACTGTCCCAAATTACCTACAGTGTTGTCGATTTTTTTTTAAAGTGTAGTTTGCTCGGAATTATTGATCACATTTCGTTCTTCAAATTGGCAACAATAATATTTTTCTTTTAGTGCTTCATGTTTCTAATAAGGTGTAATGTTTTTGAAAACAATATACATGGTTAGGAATTTTGTCGAAAAGTTTCTAAAGTTGCCAATTTTGATGTTAAAAAACAATGATTTTGAACCTCTCAATGTGTTGCCAATTTAAGGATTTTTAAGAATATTTTTTTTAAATCTTGGCATCAAGCGCGATGTGGTCATGCAACAAAAATGGACATATAGTATGTGCAGAAATTTTTCTATCTCACTCTTTTTTTCGCTCTCCCCAGGGGCGTCGCTAGGACATTTCGAATAAGGGAGGACCAAATTTGCCCACAAAGTATAAGCTGACAAAATTTAATGAGCAAAAAAAGCTCATCTATCTTGCCCTCTCTCGCTCCCTGCCCTTTTTTCACGTCTTGCTTACTGATGACGACACATAGATGACACCTAATCATGACGTATAATATACTCTAAATATAAGAGCGCCCATCCTCTCTCGCTCTCTCTCTCTCTCTCTCTCTTTTTCTCTCTCTGTCTGTCCCTCGCTGTCCCCAGGAGCGTCGCTAGGACAATTTAAACAAGGGAGGACCAAATTTGCCTACAAAGTAGCTGAAAATTTTGAATGAGCCAAAAAAAAGGCCCTAAGATTTGCTGAAAGCATATAAAATATTAAAATTTTCCGCAGAAAATTCTGATGGGGTGTACCCCTCCCCACAGTCTAGCAACGCCCCTGGCTCTAGCTTTCTATCCCTCTATATATCTCTGTCTCTCTCTTTTTTCTTTCCATCTCTTTCTCTCCTCCACATCCACCCCCCCCCCCCCCCTCGCTCTCTCTGCCCATGTATCTCGTACACTCTTGCACACCGATGGCGCCATCCAGTCGGCAGCTAAGCAATCAAGATCCGCGCACTTGTCTCGGAGCAAAAGATGGGTAGGTCAAAGGTCAAAGCCTAACCAGATAGGCTTGTCCTTGCATGGAGAGAGGGAGAGAGAGAGAGAGAGGCGATATTGTACCAAAAGAACAACTTCCAGACAGGAATACAATCGGCAGACAATGCATTATCCTCCGTATGTAAAACGTCGAAATTCTTCTGTTGCTTCGGGTCCTCCTTATAACAACTAAACAGAGTACCTTGCCCAGAGTGATTCAGCCCCCCCCCCCCGAGCGCCCCTTGCCTCGTACGACTATGTTATAAAGAATATTGTTTTTAAAGCTGCCGTGTATTATGCACCAAACTCTGTATCTGTATACTCCTTACACGTTATGTGCTACTGCTATTAATAACAAGTTACAGTAATTGTTATAAGCTACTGAAATCCTTGAATTTGATTGGCTGAGAGCGATTTAGCCATAGAAATTAGGCAGTTGTTATTGATAACAAGTTTTATTAAACAGGGCGCAGATCTATAGTAGATGTTAACATGGTAATTTTAGTCATTGTCTTTGACATTCTTCTAGAAGGAAAGCTTTGTTTGCAAATGCTGTCAGTTTATTTCTACTGCTTGGAAATACACTCCTTCCAAACCCAACCCCATCATCCAGACCCCTACCCCCCCCCCCCCCCTGCATTGATTGACTAGGAATTACTTTTATCATTAATTTAATTCCCGAGAAGGGGCACGGAGAGGGCAAACTCATGTTCCATTTAGGAGAAGAATAAGAATGATTCTTAAGGGTTGCGAGAGGAGGTTTCTTAAAAGATTTATGAGGGCATGTGTAGCCTCGGGCTCTCCTTTGCCTATACCGCTAACCCCCCCCCCCCCCCCTCGCCATCCTCCCAAACTAAAGCAAGTAGACAATTTTGTATACCTTTGATGCAAACAGAATTCCCTTTTATCGATCTACTGCTCTACGTATAAGAGTAAGTAATTTCGATCGTTTATTTTGGCAGGCATTTCGATGATGGACTGACTGCACACACAACTGAAGAGCAGTATTTTATAAATCGTTTTTCTAAGAATTCACAAGATCCTGTGAATAATGTACTCGACATAATGTAAATGCATCATGCATGCACAGCCTACTACACATTAGTAGCGGTGGCAGATCCAAGATTCTCTGGGGAGTGGAACAAGTCCGCAATATCTCTGACAGATAAAAAAGTATTTTTTATTTATTTATTTATTTTTTTTTTTTTTTTATTATTATTATTTTTTATTTTTTTTGTCTTTTGGCTTGGCGTCAAATGAGCACAAATTTGTGCATGTTTTTGTCTTTTGCGCACTTAAGGTATGCCAAATTGAGTTTTCCCCCCGCCCCGATTATACATGTATGTGCCCCCTCCCAGCACTCCCAACTCCCCCAACCCTCCAAAAGCAACCGATGGGTAATTTTTATCAGGAGACGGGGGAGGGGCACTTCGATAATAGAGAGGAAAATAGCAGTAATTTTTTATAACAGTTTCTGTTAGAAGCCAGTTAAATGCAATCGCACCTTAGTACATAATGTAAACGCGCCGTGCATATCCTGGAGAGTTGAACTTTTTACAAGAAGTTCATCCCGGCAAAAAACACACACTTTCTTCGCTCCCTGACAGCCGAACAAAATCCTGGAAGACAGGAGTACGTTACAGTGTCTCACACCACTATGTGCATAACCTATATTATACAGACGATCATGCTACACATGTTCAAGATTTCAAACACACACTCGCTCGCTCTTTTTTGGCGCCTTTCCTCTTTTTCCCCCTCCTTTTTTGGCGCGAAGGTTTTCTGGATGTGACGATCGATTTTCCAAATACCGCGCGTAACGCGAACTTGACACAGTATCGTATGACGTGTCAACACAAGAACAAGATGACTGGTCGGGGTGACATGGAGATTTTTAGTCAACAAGACGAGATTTTATTGAGGTTTTCATCCATTAAATTGCTGTTACTTATAGCTGTACGTACTTTTTCTTCACATGTTGTCGTAGGTGAGTGTGAAACGGTAAAGGAATGCACAAGAATTCGCTACTTTGATTACTGCTCATGAATTAGATTTAAATTCGATGATGGTTCAGTGAAGTTGTAATTCATCTACTGCATTTTTGTTTTGTTTTGTTTGTTTGTTTGTTTTTTTCCTTCTTTTTTATTTGTCAAGAAAACTTTGTTAACGTGTCATACTACATTTTTATTTTTTATGAAACAGCAAGCATTTTATTTTTAATCCACACGCGGTAGGTGAAATAGAATGCTCATTTAAAATAAAACGCGAAAAAGACCTGTATATTGTTAGCTATAAAAATATTCTACAAGTCCATCACTTTTTTTTTCATTCTTTTTATCTTCTTCTTCTGCTCCTTCTGGCTTCTTCAAGGTTTACCCAATCAACGATTCCTCCCTCCCTCCCTCTCTCTCTCTCTCTCTCTCTCTCTTTCTCTATTTATCTCTCTCTCTCTCTCTCTCTCTCTCTCTATCTATCTATCTATCTGTATAGTCTCTGCGTTTCCCTTTTTGTATTTCTGTCTGTCTCTCTTGTTCTAGATTTCACGCTTTGTAGGTACCAGATCTAAACACACCCCTGGTGACGAATATCGATATGAGGATGTATGATAAGAGGGTCATGCAGAGAGTAAAAGTAGAGACATAGAGTAAGAGAGAATGGGTTTGGAGGAAAACGAAATGGAGAAAAAAAGAGAGCAAGAGAAAGAAAGAAGAGTATGAGAGAGTATAAAACAGACAGGAAGGAGAGGAAGACTTAAGTGAAAGAGAGGAAGGGACACATATTAGTGAGAGAAAGAAAAGAAATAAGGAGAGAGAGAGAAAAAAGCAAGAAGAAGAGGAAGGGAGAGAGAGAGAGAGAGAGATAGATAGAAGGAGAAAGAGAGAAAGGGAGAGAAGAAGTCATAGCCACAAGAGGAAGACGGAGAGAAAGAAAGAGTGGTGATGGGAGAGGATTTGAGTAGGTAACTCATCTTTTTCCACACCTGACTAGATCCATGATAGATCGAGTGTTTACCATACTGACAAGTGTGCGGAGAAGCAGCGCGTATCACTTTACTGTTGACACTGCTGGAGCTAGGGCTACACCCGAATGTAGCATGGATATTCGTCCGTCTTCTCCCCGAGGGTAGTTGCACCGATATCACTCTGGGATTCTCACGGGTGAGAAGGTGTGTGTGTGTGGGGGGGGGGGGGGGGGGGGGGGGGGGGGGGGGGGGGGGGGGGGGGGGGTTAAACAAATTAATGTGATTGGATTGGACATGATTTAGTTTTATTTGATTTGTGGTTTGATTCGGCTTGTTCTAATTCCATTTGAGTTAAGCAGATTTAATTTGTTTTGTTCGTCGATAAATAAATTCTACCTTTGAGATAGAAATTTACATGGAGACAAAGAAGAAATGTCAGGAAAATATCGTTAGGTTTAAGGAAATGTAAAAATCGGGGGGGGGGGTTATAAAAAAAATGGTGGAATTTTTTTCTCTCTTACTGATGAACTTCATGGGCCTATCATTTCTTGTTTCACTACGGGATTACCCGTGTCTATTTTTCAATGCATGCTCCCCCTTATAAAAATCTTGTATCAATGCCCATGGCCTTGAAAATAACAGAATAATCGCTCAGTGTTATAATTTCAGAAATCCATCTATATAAACAGCTGTTGTAGATGGAGAGTGAAAAGAGGGGTTTGTGTTCTTTAACCCTTTCAGGACAGGGATTATTTAAGGGCTAAATTGATCACATTTTGTTCTTCAAATTGGCAACAATAATATTCTTCTTGTAGTGCTACATGGTTTTAATAAGGTTTAATGTCTTTGAGAATAATATACATGGTTAGGAATTTTGTCATAAAGTTGAAAAAATTGCCAATTTTGATGAAAAACAATGATTTTGTACCTCTCAATGTGTTGCCAATTTAAGGATTTTAAAGCTTATTCTCCTTTTTAAAATTCCTGGCATCAGACGCAATATGGTCATGCAATAAAAATGGACATGGTGTGTGCAGAAAATTTTGCTCTTTCTACTCGTGCATCTGGTATATTTTTTAGAGCTCTGGATCAAAAGTTATTGAGCCAAACCACAAAATGTGGTCATTTGTCTTGAAAGGGTTAAGCGGAGACACCCCTGACCTTCAAATTTTGAGTGAATTGAATTCGGGAGGGATTTTGAGTAATTGAATTTCCTTAGCTGTAAATACCATGGGTCACGAGAAGAAAAAATATACGAAATATACACGACGTGAAAAGTACAAGGCGGAACTTCGGATCAAATAGGGGCGTTACTAGAACCTTTGGGGATACTGGGTGTACGGTCCCCCTTTTCCCAACTAAATTGCAAAAAAATAATTTTAAAAAATAATAATACAAGAAAATCTTCGGATAAAGTATAATGAAACCCCCAAATAAATGTATTTTAATAGAAGCAGAAAAATCAAAGAAGCATATCAGTGTAAGGTTGAGGAAAAACGGACAACTAATAAAAAAAGTTATGAACATTTGTAATTCTAAAATCACTAAATGAATGGAGATCTGAAATTGGCAATGTCCTCATTATGCTAATAAAATGTTGTGATGTAAATGCGCTATACTTTCCAATTGCCTTATACAAATGTTGTAAAAATCCACTTTCCTTGAATGTATCTTAGAAAAATTGATTTCTGTATTATTGGTGGTGTCCATAAATTTATTCCTCACAATATATTTCAAGCACAATGTTGATAATTCAATTTTCTTTGTTTAAAAGCTGAAATCTGATAATTTTCTTATTTATTACCTATAAAGAGAGAGCACAAAAACGTCATAGCATCTCATTTAGCATAATGATTAGGTTGCCAATTTCCTTTAGTGATTTTAGGTTTTTAAAATCTTCATAACTTTTTTATCCTTTGTCCGTTTTTCCTCAAACTTTCAGTGATGTGCTTCTAAGATTTTTCTGCTTCTGTTAAAGTGCATACAAATTTGGGGTTTCATTCTCCTTTAATGAATTTGCAGCCAAGGGTAAGAGATGATGTAATTACTGATTTGTTAACTAAAATGGTGAATGGGGTTAAACAACCCCCCCCCCCCCCCCGCCCCAACTAATCCCCTCCTCACCACATACCCACTATGACACAGACCATTTGCATTTCGTCGCAACTTTCACAAATATATGGCAGAAAGACGAAATTGACTATTCGGACATTTTAAATGCATGTTGAATAGAAAATGTAATTCCAATCAACATAAAGCATAATAGAAGTAATTAACTTTTTTTTAATGCAGGCATTTAGTTAATTGCTATGGGGTTCTGACAATAAGAAGGCGTAAATACATTCATAGATGATAAAAATGCTAAAGAAATATAATTGCTTTAAAATATAGCAAATAGGGAATAGTATCAAGAAACTACAATAAGCAAAAGCAGTTGAAATTATTAAGAGTAATTGCTATGTTATTTTAAGAGCTAATTTTCTAGATCTTGATTTTTCTAGATCTTAATTCGATTTTGAGAATAGCATTGTTGGAGCCTATAAAGCACATCGGGTATGTCTTGTTTCTCACGTGAAATTAGTTTTAAGAAAGTGATTGGTTATTTCCTTCGTGCATTCATATTTGATATTCATTTGTTGTTTTCTCCTTGTTCTTTGTTACAGACATGAGGAAAACCTAACTGTACGCCCTGAAGGATTTATGCCGAGTCAGTAAAACATGATTATGGATTTAATTTATTTTCATATTTATTTGAAGGATTTTACAGCATTTTTACGAAATCAACTTTGATACCACGAATTTGCTCAAGATCGAATTGCTGTCATTATCGGTAGACAGTAATATAATGTTTTAATTCAAATTATATACGTGCCCTCCTTATGAATACAATGTTACACTTTCTCTCTCTCTTATACTCTCTCTCTCTCTCTCTCTCTCTCTCTCTCTCTCTCTCCCTCTCTCTCTCTTGTGTGTGTGTCTCTCTCTCCCCTTTGTCTCTCTCTCCCTCTTCTCTCACTGTCTCTTTCTGTTTCTTTCTCTGCATCTCTTCTTGTTTCCACATTGATTTTTTTATCTTTGTATTCCATTTTCTAAGATTCTCTCCCCCCCCCCCTTTCTCACACGTCCTCACAATATTCTTTGTCTCTGTCTGAGCTTCTCTACATTAATTTCTCACTCTGTCTGTCTCCCTCTCTCTCTCTCTCTCTCTCTCTCTCTCTCTCTCTCTCTCTCTCTCTCTCTCTCTCTCTCTGTGTGTGTGTTGTTACTCTGTAGCTCGGGGCACGTAATGTAACCTTATCAATCTGATATCCCTTTCGACATTTTACGCGCTTCTGACTGCTCTTTAAACAAAACCCGAAAGCCCCTGACGGAATCAAGAAAAGGCCCTTTTCCTTGCTCGGTAAAATCTCTCTCTTCTCCTTTTTTATGTCCCTGTTTTTAACCCTAATAAAATGCCAAAGTAGTATTTGTTATGCACCCCGTTCTCTCAAATGCACAATGACGTGCGGTGAATGCGACACATGAAATGATGCATGCCCCGCGCTGTCTCTATAATTTAGCATCCCAAATAAATAAATGAGCGCGAAGCCCACTGGAAGGAGAAACAAAAGGAGAGGAGGGTAAAGCCGAATCTACTCGGCCTTGATCTTTTACTAATTGCACGACTTTTCAGATGATCAGGGGCATCTAATCTGTTACCTCGTTTGAGCTTAAAGGTAGAAATAAAAGAATTCCGAAAAAAGCAATTTGGGATGAGGCAAGAGAATAATCTCAGAATGTTAAGCCAAATGAAGTTGATTCCTCGTTTCTCATCCCTTTTTTTCTTTCCTTTTTTTTCCGACCGCCTTACTTATTATTGTTGTTTTGGGCTTGTTATTTGATATTTTTGTTCTGATATGACATAAATAAGAAAAACGAGAAGACCTATAAAATGACGTAACAAACATCATAGATATAATGCAATTTTCACCTGTTTTAAGCCTTTGAAGTTCATGTAAATTCAATTATTTGAAATTAAATGTATTGAATTTGACCCAATAGCATTTTCATGTGTGGAAAAATTTCAAATATTAAATAACATGGAACCCCCCTCCTCCTCAAGTTTTGAACAAAAATGAGGATCTAGGAATCAATTTTATTTGGCCTCATGCAAGAAACAGACTTCAAGTCATTGGCATGATGGTAGTTCTTTTGCTGCACATGCACTTTTCTGATCATACCACGTCCTTGTCTTTAAGTAGCTGTATTCCAAACTCGATAAATGGAAAGAAGGGGGCCAACGCCCACAACCACCCCTCTGATTATCCCCCTCATCCTTCTCCACTGTTCGTGTCCTCCGTAAGATGACAGGAGTAAGCGATGACTTTCTGAGGCGTCGTGTATTCCGTATGAATTATTCGTCATGAATTCATTATGCTTTAAAAAAAAAATCCTTGAAGTAGATACAGTTGATCATAAATCATGAATCATGGTAATATCATATGAATTAATATTACGGAAGGGAGAAAAACAACCTACAAAATGATGTCGGTGGAGAGAAAGAGGATAATAATAATAAGGAATAGTTAGATGGCTGACGACAATGAAACTGATGGTGATAATTATGATAACGATGATGTAATGATGATCATGATAATGCTGAGAATGATAATGATGATGTAGCTTGTAATGACAGTGATGACAGTGGTGATGATAATGGTGAATATTATGGAAATTATGATGATGATATTGATGATGGTGGTGGTGGTGGTTTCGGTGGTGGTGGTGGTGATAATGATGATAACGATGGTGTTATATGATAATGCTGAGAATGATCATGATGATGTAGCTTGTAATGACAGTCATGACAGTCATGACAGTCATGACAGTGGTAATGATAATGGTGAATATTATGAAAATGATGATGATGATTATGATGTAGCTTGTAATGACAGTCATGACAGTGGTAATGATAATGGTGAATATTATGAAAATTGTGATGATGATGATGATGATGATGATGATTGTGATGGTTTTGGTGGTGGTGGTTGTGCTTGGTAGTGATTTTAATGATTTTAATGATGTTGGAGGGGGTGATGGTGATAATGATGATGACGATGATGATGGTGATGATGATGAAGATGATAATGATGACGACGGTGTTTACAGTGAACGTGCTGTTTATAGTGACGATGATGATGATGATGAATATTTCAATGATGGATGTGATGATGGATGATGATGATGATGATGATGATGATGATGATGATGATGATGACGATGATGATAATGAACAAAGGTGAAAACTAATAAAATGATTTACTTAACAGATTTTTTTTTTTTAAAGAAAAAGACAATAGCTAGAGAAGATAAAGCATTTCGGAGGAGGAAAACAAATGCATGACATACATTAGGACATGAAGTAGTACATCTTAGTACTAACATGACTAATGAAGATTATCGAGGAAGATGGAGTCGAAAACGAAGACACTTGAAGGAAATTATGACTCCATACCCAGCCTCGCTTGTTTACTTTACTCCTTGGATCCTAGGTGCGGTTAATGCCGGCCAAATCGATGACGGATTGCTCCACGCTGTCCAGCTGATCATCCGACTGGGTTGATGAGAAGTTCGTTACCATGGAGACTCACCATCAGATCGCATCACTGGAACCAGGGGTTGCCCTTGCGGTCAATTAAAATACCGTCCGCCCGAGAGCATGGTTATGTCTACAGTGAGAGACAGATAATCGCAGATACTTAAAGGGAAAGTTCACTCTGAAGATTACTTGAGTTTAAAAAATGCAGAAAAAATAAAGAAAAATATTGGCGAAGGTTTGATGAAAATCGGTCAAATAATAAAAGAGTTATGAGTATTTAAAGTTTTGGATTCGTGACGTCACATGCGAGCAGCTGCCCATTGGTCATGTAACTAATATTCCATATATTCGCATTTTTTTTACGTTCCACGATAAATTAATATTGTTTCTTTTTAGAATCTAGTACTGAATAACATTTCTGACAATATATCAAATGCACAGACGAAAGTATTCTAAATTTTCTGAGAAAACTGTATTTTATGGAATATTTATCACATTACATAATGGAGGAGATGCTCGCATGTGACGTCACAAAATCAAAACTTCAAAAGTCCATAACTCCGTTATTCTTTAACGGATTTTGTCCAAACTTTCGCCAATATTTTTCTTTATTTTTTCTGCATTTTTTAAACTCAAGTAATCTTCGGGGTGAACTTCCCCTTTAAATAAAATGAGAAAATGCTCATTTATAATTCTCGAAAGCCTGTGATAATCATAATAAGTCATAATATGAATCAATCATTTCTGTAAATGAAGCTTCCATTCTGCTTTATTAATAATGACTGATGGATAAATGCAAAGTATTATGATGGGTTCAATCCGGGTGCTTGCCCTCTTCCTCAACCCTATAACATATTCGCTTAGACACAGAGTTATATAGAAAAGTTTGGCACCCCTCCCTCCCCCCCCCCCCCCCGGGCACCCCGCGCCTTTACATAACGCTCCAAGAAGTCAACGCAAAAATAATAATAAAATAGGAAATTATCTGTTTTATGACAATAGACAGTTATCCTTTTATCTGGAAGTTTTCAAAATAGTTTATTCATCTTCTGATTCGGATTAATTTATTCTTTATAGTTAGCCCCTTTTATGTTTTAAATTTGTTATTCATAGATACAAAATCGTACCTTTCAGACCTGTGAATGAAAGAAAATAAAAAAGGCCCCATTTATATCTGACAAAAGAACTATCAATTGTTCCTTCGAAAGTACTTTTTTCCCAGAATAATCATCTATACACCCGATCCGATTGTTGTTGCTTTTATTGTTTGATTGTGTTTTGCTTTTTGTCTTCCTGTCCTTATCTTCGATTTTGAAAGAGTTAACGTAATTTTCCCAAAATATCTGATATAGATGCTTTTCATAATTTCTCGCTAATTTCTTTAACAGGCATATTACTAAGAAATTTAGGCCAGACAATTGATTAGTTTAGAAAATCGTTGATGATTTTCTTCAGTAATTCAAGATGTTGATTTTGAATGTGAAATAAAATTGTTTATCTACTATACTATTAGGCCAACTAAAAATTATTCCTAGTTTCTCGTCCCCGCCCGCATCCTTTTTTTTTTGGTGTTATTTGATATTAAAAAAAAAAAACACCGACATTTTTCTGCTGACCCCTAATATTAAAACTTGGGGGGGGGGGGGGGGTAAACAATTTTTTTTTTCAGGACGAGAAACTAGGAA
Organism: Heliocidaris tuberculata; assembly: GCA_025618425.1. NCBI lineage: Eukaryota > Metazoa > Echinodermata > Echinoidea > Camarodonta > Echinometridae > Heliocidaris > Heliocidaris tuberculata. Next base: position 35,105,274 of record CM046841.1, read on the forward strand.
TCCATTTTACTTGGCCTTATGTGTCCCTCTTTAATTTATTCCGCCCACCCCCTAATTTTTTTTTCTCTCTCTCTCTCTCTCTCTCTCTCTCTCTCTCTCATCTATCTCTCTATCTCTCTCTCTCTCTCTCTTTCTCTCTCTTTCTCTTTCTATATAAATTGTTAATCATAAGCTTAATGTACCATGAGATGAAGACTTTTGTTACTCATTTGGAGAAAAAAGAATTTAATTTTTCATTCAGACGCGAATATTTCAAGAAGCGTAGAACATTGTGGAATCCAAGCACGTAAATAGTCTATCCTTCGGTTTCTGCTAGCCTTCTTTCAAGTAACCCTATATTTGAAAAGGCTATTCCACCAATTTTTCGGCAATTTGCTTTCTTGAAAGTAGCATGACAAGAAAAAGGGAGAAATGAAAAATTTAGGGAATGCTCCAAGTAATTAGAAAATGTTAACATTATTCTTTTTAGCACATCCAAACAAGAAAATGACCTCTGTGATATCTTAATAATCTGCTAAAACACAATTTTTTCTTAAATTTTACTTTGTAAAAAGCTGTTTTTCTTTAATCAAATTAAGGCAAGAATGTGCCGTGATTTCATTTAACTTTCATTGACAGTATAGTCATTAAAACAGAAAAGACTGGAAGTATATTAGTGCAAGATACTTGGACCTATAATTGATTTCATTATAATATATATTCAAATATGTTCTGACATTAAATCAACAGATCAAGCGATCTCCTGTTTAATCATGCACTCTAACATACACATCTGTTTTTGGTGACACTACTCTCCTTTAGTGATATAGTAAAATTACTGAAAGAAGTAAGTTGTATTATCTTTATTAAATGCTGTCTACTCTAAGAGTTGAAGCCAATGCTATATGCAAAAGAAAGAGGTATTTTTGACGTAGTTCAATCGAATAAAGCGTGTTTTTGCCACTGTTTTACTTTTTGTTTGTTTTGTTTTATTTGTTTGTTATTTCTTTTCACAGTGTAGCATGGTCCCACCTCCGTCTCGCTCTCTCTCTCTCTCTCTCTCTCTCTCTCCTTCTCTCCTCCTTTGTTTTTCTTTCTTTCTTTTCCTCTGTAGCATGCTCTAAAGTGACCAAAAATAAAATCATGAATGAGATTTATTTCATGTTAGAGCACGTGGTCGAAAGAGAGATGCTCTAATAAAAACTCGTTGTCATGGCAACCGCAATCCTCCGGCAAATCTGGTATCAAATTCTTCCAATTTATCCAAATTTATGTCACTAAGCATGTTAACTGCCTCCAAAATGGGACACAAGAGGTTACCCTTATCCTAAGGGTTGAAATAACACCCACAAAATAAAAAGAATACGTCACATGATCCTAAATACCCGTTTGTAGGACAAAGACAGTGACACATACAGAACAGAAAAGTCGTCCAGGTATCTTGGTTAGGATTGTGTTATAATGCATAGCTGTATCCGAACTACACCTAGTTTATCCACCTAATAAAAATTGGGGGAGGGGAGGATTGTAATGTTTTTATTATATTTGTTTATTTTCTGTATCAAATTTTTATTTTTCATTTTTTGTTACGGGTATATAGGCCTACTATTCATTTTGTTTTAACCCGCTGAATGCTGAATTCTCTCTTTCCCATAGGTTTAATACAGGGATTACCCAGTTCCAGTAGGCAATGGGTTAATTCACGTTGTCCAAGGGGTGATCGGGAAGTGACTGCAGAATAGAATTCCTTTAAGATGATTCCAGACTTACATGTATAAGTCAGTTAGTAGATACAATCTGAGCATGGGCAGTTAAGGGTCATCTGTGACAAATTCTAAAACCCACTGACACGAATACTTGATATGTGCTCATGAATGTCATGTACTCATTATTCAGTTATGCACCAGTGGTGAATTTCATCATACCCAGGTGGAAGTAGTCTTTTCAAAAGGCGAAACAAAAGCTTTTTATGAGGCACATCTGTCACTTCGAGAGCGATTATTCTAAGGTGCACAAAAAGGGACCTCTCCATGTTTAAAATATCTGTGGATATTTGGGGTCATTTGTGACATGTGCTATCTACGAACTGGTCTATTCATACCGGTTATCATGGTTATATGAAGATAATTTGTATCATTTTCATTTCGAACATTAGTCTCCACTTACTAAACCCTGATGATTCATTATTTTCTTCAACGTATACAGAGATGCTTATCTTACATTCTTACAAAATTACTTAGAAATTTGTCTACTTTCACATCAACAAGTTGAATTTCTAGCAACTGTAATTCTATAGAATCATATTTTACATATACCGTAATGCAATCAAACAATGCCAAATTCGGTATTCATAATTTTTACCCCTTTTCTCCATCCAAGGCTGCTGTCCTATCTTCTGGATGTTCATGTAATTACGTTTTAGAAGTTATTCGAAAACATGAAATCATTTGATATTGGATCTTGTATATTGAATTAGAAAGATTCGACAATTTTGGCAGGCCTTGTTGTTCATAATCTGCAGAATCAGAGAGAGAGAGAGAAAGAGAGAGAGAGAGAGAGAGAGAGATGAAGACATTTGAAGACGGCCCTCTGGCGTTGTAATAATCTTCGCCAAACAACCTTCCCTTCATGAATATTCATGTAGGCAATAGCAGAACTAGGCCCTCGGCCAAGAATAGCACCAACGGTATTATATCGAGCTGTGAACAGAATATATTACTGATGAATTTTTTTTTTTTTAATCAGACGAACAATAAGATTCTAGGACAACGACCCCCTCTTGGATACTACCCAGACTACAATCCTGACCTATGACCCTGACTACCCCCGAGAACAAGTAAACCCGGGCAACTTCCCCCTAAGAAAATTATATTTGTTGTCCGAGAGGCAGTAGAGGAAACTTTTAATGGGGTTCTTTTCCAGGAGGCCGTTGTCCATGGGTAATTGTCCTAGGGGTAGTTTGCTTAGGGGTGTTGTCCGGGAGGCAGTTGTCCTAGTAATGGTTGTCCAGGTGTGTCTTCCGTATTAAAAAATATACCCAAAAAATATTTGTAAAGAAACCTAATTATCGTCGCACAAAATTACGATAAAAGTTGTGTATAAAGGGGTAATTATCCTATAGGAGTTGGCTTAGAAGTTAGAGGTAATTGTCCGGGGCATTAGTCCAGGAGGGCACTGTTCCTGTAATAGTTGTCCAGGGGCGTTGTTCGAATACACTCCACCATAATCATGCGCTCACAAAATTACGACAAAAACTCCAAGAAAAACAGCAGTGCAAACACCCGACCACTCTTCGCATTGGAGCTTTGCTCCTTAAGTGCAGTTCCAAAGGCAAAAACACAGAAGGTCGAAGAAAGGTAAAGAAAGGCGCCCCAAAATGGAGTTAATGCATTCGTGAAAGAAGGGGGTATTTGAAATAAATCGATAAGCTGGTAGAGCCATGTCTATCGCTGGCCTTTCAGGCACGGATTAAATGGTATTTGCAATACAAATCAGGGGAAGATTTGCTGAACTTCACCGACCCAAAGGCGTAGGATGATTGTCTTTCTTCAAACAATTTTCTTGAGACTCGTTCACACGCGAAAAAAATCGAATTATTTTAACGTAGGGTCCCTTTCACATTCATGTATCTAGTAACGAGCACACAGATAAGAAATCACGCTTCTGGTCCTATTTGCACCCAGCTGCCTTTTTGCACTCGACACCGTTCTGAGGTGATAAACCACGCCATGTGTGATGATCGAGGCTTCATACGTTTGTCTCCTATTTCGATGTTTTTGTTTGTTTGTTTGTTTGTTTGTTTTGTGTTTGTTTGTTTTTTTGCTTGCTTCTTTGATTCTAATTCTTTGTTTGTTTTTGTTTTTATTTTTGCGTCTGCGCAGTCTCAATTTCTCAATTTACTTCGGTTTTTTCCAGTTCCTTTCCTTGAAGACAGGTAGATGCTGCGGATTAAAATGAAGGATCAATGTCAAGTTACAACAAAAAAACAACAACAACAAATATGTCGACAGGTAGATGCTGCGGATTAAAATGAAGGATCAATCTCAAGTTACAAAAAAACAACAACAACAACAACAAATATGTCGATTGTATGCATACCGTGAACATAAAAGGTTTCCCAGCTTAGCTATCTATATTTGATGTGAACCCATTATATATATATATATATATATATATATATATATATATGTATATAAAATGGGGTTTCCCGACTCTTTTATTAGCTGTCATAGAGAGAGCCTGACTTTTTTTCCAGCATTAAAACCTCTTTGAGACAAAACTTGTCCTTTCATTAATAAATTGTGGCATCGTTTTTTATCGACTTCGTTTTATTTTCATTGCTGGTATCTTCAAATCATCCATCGTTTCTTGAGACGTTTTTCTTGATAATTATATATGCACTTTTCGTCGTATACATATAAAATTATTTGATTTAAAACCTATTACAAAGTGGAAAATAGGAATTTCACATTATGACTGCTTATCTCTTTCAGATGGAGTTGATCTTGCATTTACACCCATCAGTCACTTTTTATTATCTTCTTTTTTTTTCTTTCTTCTTTTTTACCTCTAATTCTTAACTCCGAAAGTGTATTTAGTGCATTCCATATCCGTTGAATATTATTATATGAGTGTGATCAGTTCGCGTCACGGACAGACATTTCAAAATTTTCCAAGTTGGAAGGCCTGTAAAAATAAGTGATTAGATGTGATGGATTGCTTTATGATTTATTTTGGAGGATATCACTAGGTGTACTGAAAATGATAAAATTTGGTTGTCATGGTTACTTATTTCAATGAGAATCAATGAAATGATCCATTTCTTAGAGTGGGAGATAGAAATTTTGTGTTGACTTCTCATTACTCTTTTTCTATCAATATTAGAACAATATGATTTTGTCTAATACCTTTACTTGGAAATGTTAGTCAGATAAATTGGCTTCCCTATCAGACATTTGGAATTTCAAAACAAGCTTTAGATTCCATAAGAGATGTGAAATATGTGCATCAAAGATGGAAATTTTGCTGAAAGTGTCATGTTTGACAACATCCCTGCTTAAAAATAGTTTGGTCTAAGAACTCTGGCACCATGGAACCCTTTGAAGAACCAAATTTTTTAGTAACTTTCGATGTATTTCATAGCTGTGATCGTCTTTCAATTAATTTTATGATGAAATATATTTTGTGTCACGGACGGACAAAATGCTCACTCTTAACCGATCATGCTCATATTATTTCTTATATTCGGTGTCGAGTTCATGTGATATAGCTAGTTGCTGCTTTATAGAATTCTGCGGATAAACATGATCACTTCCATCGCGTTTGACCTGTGATGGCCTTTTCTCATGGTGTAAACTACCTCCTCCTAAGCAGTACTTGAGACAGAACGTCCATCAGTATTTCAATATCTGATCTAGATGAACCAAATGACCCGTTTTCACAGGGTTTTTTGCAGTTCATAACACTCGATATTAGTTTTAATGGCGGTACATATTGGGACAGTGTCTCTTTGGTGTATATCAAGTGATCAGAAATTTATTAGAGCATTTTATACTCACAAAGGAAAATATACGCTGTGTGAAGTGAAATAAAAAGTCCACAATTAGCTATACACATCCTTTTTTTCCGTATAATGCATTCAGATTTTAATCATGTTGCATTGTATTGAGCTTGATTTTGTTTTCCTCGAGTCCCTTTCTTTTTATTACCGAAAGAGGTTAAAACTTTACTTTTTCAATGTAATAAAGTGGGTTACACTCTGTTGTTGTACAGTTATCGTTGTTGTTGTTGTTGCTGTTGCTGTTGCTGTTGATGTTACTGTTGTTTTCCACAGAAGATATAAATTTCTTTCTTTTACCACTTTTCCTTTAAAAGTAAAAGAGTTGCTGCCCTCACTATGGCTTTCGTGTGCGTTAGAATTTTCTATCAAACTGTTTTTAAGCAGCATGACAATTTTCTCTTTTTGAAACTTTTTTTTTCCGTTTAACACTAGTTTGTGAATCCGGGGCCTAATGGAAGGCGTAATCAAAAGCCCTGCTCGGAAACGACACTGTCTGTAACCTTTCACAGGTTAACGGAGACTTTAATGAGTTTTTACGCTTGGCACTTAGGGCTCCCCCAACGACTACCTATCCGATTACATGGGCACTGAACCCATGCGATCGATCCTTATTCAATCAACCCGATAAAGGCGGGCCAAAATGCCAGGAATAAATTGATTTTGTACGAGGGTAGAATAAATAAGACACAAATTTATTCCTATTAGTGGATAAGGTCAAGCCCCAAAAAATTGTCTCCATGTAATCACGCATTATATTCTTCTACGTGGTATACTTCCGCATGTGAATTTGCGTACTATATTCGTGTAGCTAATTTATGACATATTGACATTTTGACAGAAAGCGTGTCCATACATTTTCAAGGATTTTACCTCTTTTTTATATAGGAATTGATTTCTTCCGTTTTTACAGCTTCAGTTCCGATGGAAAAAAAAAACATCCAAAAATATCAAACTTGCAATTATATGCGATTATATAAAATGCAGCAAAAAGTAAAGGAGGTTAATAGAGAGTACAGATAATGATATCATCTTCAAATGATGATAAAAAAATCAAATCATCTTTTTTTACAGAGATGATCACTTTTTGTGGTCATTGAATGAAAAATAAACATCAATACAACTCAAAATCTCTTTAACGAACGTAAATATTCGTTAGAAATGTTTCTAGGCTATATAGTTTCATAGGAAATACAGACCTGAAAAGGGCTAATGTTATCCACAGCTTTACTGTTTTCTTTTCTTCCTTTCTTTACTTTTTTTCTTTTTATTTCACTTTTAATTACTTTCTATAATATTACTTGGAACTATCAGGTGAAAAATTATAACGCTAATAACCATCGATTTTTGTTTTCGTTCATGTGTGGAGTTAAAACATAAAAATCAGTTTCATCAATAAAGCTGAACTCATGGCTTTTCAAGAATAAATATGTATTTGTTAGGAATGAGAAATGCTCAAGGAAAACATTATTCCCTTTCGTTGATTTATCAGTGCAATTAAGTATCGATTAGGAAAATCTCATAGGAATCGGGAAAAGGGAGAGGGAGTTAAAAACCCCAAACTATGTACGCGACAAAATGCATGATTCAAAATCTGAAGCTAAAACAAAAGTTAAACGCAAGACTTTCCCATTTTACCTCCAAAAAAAATCCTTGCGGAATAGCGAAAACATTATTCATCTGACATTTCGGGCATGTAATACAATATGCCCCATTACAGCGTTAGTGCACCGCCACAAAAATAAATGTGATTTTTCCATCCTTTATTCGACTTGGATACTATCATTTTCTTTCATATTTATTCAACATTTCCACATCAAGGGAACAATTTTTAGAGTTCAAGTAGAAGGTAAAGCTATGGCTGAATACTAGTAATGGTAAAATTCGATGAGGCAGACAACATATATTTATTAAATCCCTGACCTTTACCAATTGTGAAATTTACTTTTATTTTGGAGAAGCTGTTTAAAGCTCACTTTGGATGGGTTTGTATCAGTGGCGGATTTAGGGGTGGGCACATCCGGCCCGTGCCCTCCCCCCCCCCCCCCCCTTTGAAAGAAAAGTATGCATTGTGGCCCCACTTTTTTCTTTTTTCGATTGTGCCCCCCCCCCCTTTTAGAACGAAAACCCTTTTTTTTTTTGCTTGTCAGAAAATTATTGAGGGGAACTCGACCCCAATAACGCCCCCCCCCCCCCACTGAGCGAATTTTGGATCCGCCCCTGGCTTGTATTATTGTGATTTGTAAGCAAACTTTTCAGTAAAGCAAATACATAGAAAAAAAATAAATTAATAAAGAGATACTCCCATAAAGTCGTGACTTTTCATAATTTTTCTTTTCATAATCCAGCAATTATTTTCAATTAATAATAATAATAATAGTAGTAGTAGTAGTAGTAGTAGTAGTAGTAGTAGTAGTAGTATTGTTATTACTTATACCGCGCTCTTCCCACAAAGCGCTTACAATGAATTCAAATAATTAAAAATACTAATGTAGTAAGAAAAACAACATTTCAACTACAAACTGCCAAAGAGATGTGTTTTCAGACCTTTTGAAGGCATTCACTGATGAAGAATATATAATTGTAAGTGGTAAATAATTCCAGTATCAAATGGGTAGTCTGAAACATTTATTAAATTTTCTTAAATTTAATTAATCAGATAAGATAGTATTTGAATCTGTCTATTATAATATAAACTAAACTATAGCCTTTCCAAGTGGGAAGGCAGCCCATGCATGTGGAATGAGCCACAAGGGCAAGATGTGATTAAATATCAAATAGGAAGGAAAAAATAAAATGTGTGCTAATTTTTTACACTACAAGTCCTATTTTATGGCGCTGTCACATATTGATGATTTAGCCAGCGTATGCCCGACTTATCAAAATACGCTGGCATACGCTGGGCTATCGATGTTTTGTTGTTGTTGTTGTTGTTGTTGTTTGTTTGTTGTTGTTGTTTTTTTTTTGTGGTTATTTTGTGTGTGTGTGTGTGTGTGTGTGTGTTTTGTTTTGTTTTGTTTTTGTTTTTGTTTTTGTTTGTTGTTTTTTTTTCAACTTTGGGCATATACATAACGTAATAGGGAGTTTTCGTTCAGCAACGTACGCGGGATTCTAGGACGGAGATTATCATTTGCACATGACAAAGGACGCCCGTCAAAGTCTTTGTGGAAAATTGAAGAACCGGAACAGTAGTTTGGTTTCAGAGCGAACGATGCATTTGCAATTTATCGTGCGCTCTTGATCTAGCACAGTATTGCCGTTCCGGTTCTTTCATTTTCGACAAGGAATGCCTGGGCGTCCTTTGTCAAGTGAAATTGATAATCCCAGTCCTCAAATTCTGCGTACGTTTCTGAACGAAAACTCCCTATTAGTAACTTACATAGAACGTTTCGATAACTTTGACCCCGTTCTCACTCACTTTTGAAAGTGGTCTTAGTTAGACCGCTCCAGAGGAACGGGTCTTGAGGAACGGTTTGTTAGCGTTCACATTCCGAGCAGTTTTTCTGGCTCAAACCGCTCCACGAATCAAAGTGGTCTTGTTGCTATGGCAGCTGAGGTCAGGGGGTCAAATTTTTCGCGCGGAATTAAAACCGTATACTGCTTGCCTGATGCATTTATCTTTACATCTTTCCAAGGCCTCTTTTTTCCACTTTTGTTTTTCTCTTCGTATGTTTGTTTGTCATTCCATCTTTCATTATGTTTTACTTTCTTTTCATCACTCTATCGTCTTTTCGTTCTTTACATTTCTTATATTTTTCTTTTTTAATCATTCTGTCATATTCTCGTTCTGTCTTTCATAATGTATTTCTTTGTTTTCATCATTCTATATCGTCTTTTTCTCTCTTTATATTTCTTATGTTTTTCTATCATTTTCCTCTTTGTCTTTTCTTTCTTTTCATCATTTTATCTTCTTTCTGTCTTTTATTTATCTTTCATCATCCTTTCATTTCTCTTTCTATCTTTCCTTGTTTTCTTTTGTTTTCATCATTCTATCGTCTACTCTTTCTTTACATTTCTTGTGTTTTTCTTTGTTTTTTTATCATTCTGTCTATCATATTCTCTTTCTATCTTTCATAATATATTTCTTCGTTTTCATCATTCTATCGTCATTCCTTTCTTAACATTTGTTATATTTTGTTTGTTTTATTTATCATTCTATGAACTTTGTTTTCTTTTATTTTCATCATTCTATCGTTTGCTCTTTATTTACATTTCTTATGTTGTTGTTTTTTATTCTATCCTCTTCTCTTTCTTTACATTTCTTATGCTTTTTCTTTGTTTTTTATCAATCTATCCTCTTCTCTTTCTTTACATTTCTTATGTTTTTTTATCATTCTATCCTCTTCTCTTTCTTTACATTTCTTATGTTTTTCTTTGTTTTTTATCATTCTATCCTCTTCTCTTTTTTTACATTTCTTATGTTTTTCTTTGTTTTTTATCATTCTATCCTCTTCTCTTTCTTTAATTTCTTATGTTTTCTTTCTTTTTATTCTATCCTCTTCTCTTTCTTTATATTTTTAATGTTTTTCTGTTTTTTATCATTCTATCCTCTTCTCTTTCTTTACATTTCTTATGTTTTTCTTTGTTTTTATCATTCTATCCTCTTCTCTTTCTTTAATTTCTTATGTTTTCTTTGTTTTTTATTCTATCCTCTTCTCTTTCTTTACATTTTCTTATGTTTTTCTTTGTGTTTATCAATCTATCCTCTTCTTTTTATTTACATTTCTTATCCTTTTCTTTGTTTTATATCATTCTATCCTCTTCTCTTTCTTTAATTTCTTATGTTTTTCTTTGTTTTTTATCATTCTATCCTCTTCTCTTGCTTTACATTTTTTATGTTTTTCTATGTTTTTTATCATTCTATCCTCTTCTCTTTCTTTACATTTCTTATGTTTTTCTTTGTTTTTTTATCATTCTATCCTCTTCCCCTTATTTACATTTTTCATGATTTCCTTCGTTTTTATAATCTTTTCATTTCCTCTTTCTGTCTTTTCTTTTGTTTCTTTTTTTCGCCATTCTATCATGCAGCAATGTATTATAAAAAGGAAAATCACACGTGATTTCCCGCGGAACACACAAGCTCACTTCCGGTCAAAGTACGCTTTCGTTCACATTGCACGTTTAGAGCGGTCCATACCGCTCTTAATAAGACCCGTTCCTCAAGACCACCTCCCCGAGGTGGTCTTCTGGAGCGGTCCAGAAGACCACTTCCTGGACCACTTTGACCGTTCACACTCACCTAAGAACCGTTCCTGAGGAACGGGTCTTAGATAGACCGCTCCAAAAGTCCACTTTCAAAGTGAGTGAGAACGGGGTCTTATACAAACTAATGCGTAGCGTGTTGCCGGTGTTCACAACTTACGCCCAACGATAGTCTAACTTATGCATAGCGTTGGCGATTGGCGACCGTTGGCAATATGCCCCCTGTTCAGATACAAAACGTTTATATCGAAACTCGATAACGAAACGTCGTATAAAATTTTAAAATAGCCTACAGACCGTTCAGACACATTATCTCGACCGATTAGAAAAAACATCGTATAGATGCGCAATTTTCCACTGCGCATGTTGTTATGGTCGCCGCCAGCCCCAGCCTGCCCCTTGGTAAGGTCACCTTTCGCGCGCTCTCACGTTAAGCCCTGTCCAGTTATACCGTTCTGTGGTCGCCATACGTTCAGACACACACGGAAAGGTGATTCGTTATCGAGTTCTAGTTCGAAACGATGCTCTGACCCCAGTTTCGTTATACGACGTTTCGTTAGTCAGCTTTCAGACACATAAATCCACATATGAAAAATTTGGCGAATATGCTGGCGTACGTCGAATAAGTTATGGGTAAGTTTTGTATAAGTTAAGAGCACACTGAAGCGGTGACACGAAATTTGCTCCTGCTACATTTGCTCCTCCATATATATCTCGAAAGATCAAAGGTAAAGGTCAAGGTCATGATTTGTTTTGTTTTGTTTTTTGTTTTGTTTTGTTTTTTTGTTTTTGTTTTTTTTTGTTTTTTTTTTTGTTAAGGGCAATATGAAGATTAGGATTAGGGTTAGGGTTAGGGTTAGGTTTAGGTTTAGGATTAACATGGCAAAGTTAGACCGGAGCAATTGTCGCAGGAGCAAATGTCATGGAACCCACTGAAGCACGCTGGTATACGTCGTAGTACGGCGAGGTCGTCGAAAAATGTTGTGCATGCACAAAAATGTTCGACGTATGCCAGCGTATGTCTCATACGTCCCGCATACGCCGGCAATATAGTTGTGCGATCGTTGACCCACGTTCACCCACGTTACTTGTAGTTACTCATAAGTCGAAATACGTCAAGATAATATCTAGCGTACCCAAACTTAATTCTAACCTATGAGTAACGTGCTTTGAACCTATGTGTAAGGTATATCCAACCTATTTCCAACGCATATTGACGTATTATGTAGACTTATTTAACGTGTTCCGGACGACCACAGAACTTACTGAACGTGTTTCTAACAGCTACCGTATAATGGCGTATAGGCAGCGTACTTTGAAGTTTTCTTCGGCACGACGGTGATATTGACACTGCGATGTCTAGTGCGGTAACTTGTTGTTGTTGTTGTTGTTGTTGTTGTTATTTGTGTTAAATGGCAACCAGTCAATTTTGATTGTTATCTCCAACAATTTTTTTCGTTATTTTTCTTTCACAGACATATTTTAATCATATAAAATAATACAATTTAATTTTCTCTAATCGTCGAGTGGGAGCCTTTTTACAGGCTTCGACACGTGGTCGTCGGCGATACGCTGCCGCGCGCTACGCATAAGTTAGACTATCGTTGGGTGTAAGTTGCGAACGCCGGTAACACGCTAAGCATTCGTTGATATAAGTTATCTAAAAGTTATCGAGACGTTATATATATAAGTTACTTATACGTTATGTATACGCCCAACTCCTTATAAACAGGCTTTAATTATATAATCCCAAAATTGAAAAAAAAACAACCTTCGTCTGGAACACGTCAAATACGTACGTACATACCTGTACGTCAGTATGCGTTTGAGATACCTTCGATCATATAAGTTACACATAGGTTCAAAGCACATTACTGATAAGTTTGGGGTACGCTAGACATTATCTCGACGAATGTCGACTTATGAGTAACTGACAAGTAACGTGTATGAACGTGTGTCAACGATCGCATAACCTACCTACAACTTATGGCCGCGTATGGGGGACGTATGAGCCATACGCTGGCATACGTCGAAAATTTTTGTGCAAAATTTTGCGACGACCTCGCCGAACTACGACGTATACCAGCGTGCTTCAGCGTGCTCTTAACTTATACAAAACTTACCTATAACTTATTCGACGTACGCCAGCGTATTCGCCAAATTTTTCATACGTCGGCATACGCTGGCTAAATCGCCAACGTGTGACAGCTACATAAAAAAAGAGGAGAGGGAGAGAAAAAAAGTTGCTGTACAAAAACAAATATTCAAAAATCATATACAAAAAGACAATCTTTGGATAATAAAAAAAGAGGTTTCGGCAGAGGATGATGAAAAGTGTGGAGGACGTTGAAGAAAACAGTAGGGATAAACATGATAAAGATTGTAATAGAATTGTAAGGTGTCTGAGCAGAAGAGAGGAGAAGAGAGTCGGATGATGAACAAATATGACAGAAAAGCGAATTATGTGAGATGAGAGAGAGAGAGAGAGAGAGAGAGAGAGAGAGAGTGAGATGAGAGAGAGAGAGAGAGAGAGAGAGAGAGAGAGAGAGAGAGAGGAGAGAGAGGGGTAGAGAGGTGATTGAGAAAGAGAGAAAGGGGGTGGGTATTGCGATAAGGTTTGTGAGAGAAACGACAAAATAAAGACATGGATTTAGTCAGATATTTTTTCTAGGAAATTGACAGCATCACTTGGGTATTGGAGTTAGTTCATTCAAACCATGTTCAAACTGACGATGAATATCTTTGCGTTGGGGGAATATCATGTACAGATCAAAAATGTCTCTTGTATTATGAAGGACACTCCTTTTTTGCGTAGGAGGTGTATGAAGTATCATTCTAGAATGAAAAAACAAGAGGAACTACAGATAAGAAGATCCTTTTATCCTGTCGATTCCGTTTTGGCGGGAATCGCTGCACGACGCTTTGCGACATTCTCCTCGATAAAAAGCATTTCTTTATTTTCTCCTCCAGTTTGCTTAGTGCAATCCCTCTGCCCTTTCCCGTTGGCCGTCCCGTTAAATTTAGCCAATAATTTTGCTTCCAGGGGGATTTCTTGGCGAGTGCGTGGATGAAATACGGCTCCGCAAATTATTTATTGCAGCGTAGGATTGGATTGAAAGAAAGAGACTGGTTGGTGAGGAGACGACATGGGAGGGAGGAGGGCGAGTAGATGGAATAGACAGTAGAGGAGAAGATGGAGAGATTGGGAGTAATATAGAACGGAAAAAGATGTTGATAGAATTTGAAGGACAGAGATTGAGAGAAAGAGAGAGAGAGAGACATAGAGACAAAAAGACAGAGAGAGGAGGAGAGAGAGAATGACAGACAGGAATAGAAAAAGGCGAAAGAGAGGGTGTGTATGTAAGTTAGCGGTGAAGAAAGGAGAAGCAGAGGGAGAGATTGGGAATAGTTACGAAGATGGAAGGTGCAATCCATTATAAGGGAAGATGCTAGCATGACTAGTGATTAAATAAAATTAAAGAGAGAAACACTTTAGGAAAACTATAGAATGTTCTCAATCATCCAGTCGGCCTGATGAAGCGTCCCGAAGTGGACGTGAAACGTCGCAAGCTAAAACTAAATAAGTCCAGTTGACTTGTCTATAATTTTTAACGATGTAGTTCTTGTCAAAACTCAAAAGTATTGCAAGGCTGAAGAAGGAAATGCATGAAACTCGAGATCAAATTAGGATATAAGACATACGTAAAAAAATTAATAGAAGGAAGAGAACGAGACCTGAGTTAAAGAGGAGATAGAGAAAGAAGGAAGGATGAGAGCGAGGAGAAAGAAGGAGAGAGGAAAGCAGAAAGAGAGTGAGAGAGAAGGGGGATAGAGAGATTATGTGACATGAAAACACAGAGAGAGAGAGAGAGAGAGAGAGAAGTACTCTAAAAGGAAATGAAATACCAATACACCACAATACAAAATATACATGGAATAAAGGGAGGACGAGTATTGCGACATGCCAGGGAGAGATGAAAAAGAATAAACTGAGATGTAATGACAGAGATGGGGCAATTCAAAATTGAATAACTGCTCCCTCGATTCATCTCAAATGGCGCACTTTGGCTGGAGCGGGTTCCGCAAAATGATATGGTTGAGAAGGGCCGACCGAAAAATGAATGGCTGGCGACGTATTCTTCAACAGAATACATCCCGTTAAAACCTCTTTTCCCTATCTCATACCGATTACTTTTGTGCTTGCTGTTGTTGTGGCTGCTGCTGTTTTTATTGTTGTTGTTGCTATGCTGATGTTTTAGTTATTTTGTGTGCGTTCACGGGTTGTTGTTTTTTTTTAATTTGTTGTTGTTTGTTTCGTTTTGTTTTGTTTTGTTATATATTTTTTTTGTTCAAGAAAGCAGCCATATTTTTAGAATGTCGTAAGCTAAGTTTGATTTTGCTCCTTCAACATGTTCAATGTTAAGAAAACTGGCAAATGCTTGTATTATGCAACCGTGAAACCATTTTGATTTAGACGGTGTTATCAGGACACGCTGTATTTGAGGAGCTAGGTATTTGGGAATTTATGCAAAACGAAGCGGTGTGGTGAACTGGCTATATAGGATATATTTCATTCGGTGATGCAAAAGATCTTTCAGAATGAAACCAACAGAATTCCATCCAATTAAGAAGATAAATAGAAAATTAACAAATGATGACTATCTGAGTATTACCTCTATTTATATAGATTTCCTTACATGATTGTAGGGCCTATATACAGCAATGGAGAAAATACGAAATTTTGTAAATATACTATCATAAACACCGCTCAAATCTAAACCCTATGAATGTCTTTTGAATAATTTCCGCCAACTATTCATCATCATGATGGTAATTAAGATTATTATATATCGAACATTTTTTTCTTAACAATGTTCATTTCAATATTCACCCAAATATATATTAACAATAACAACCACAACTGATCAAGCGTTTTGCCCAAATATATGTTAACAATGTGATAACAATCACAGTTGATCTATAGCACTTATAGAAAGTTATTTCACATTACGGAAATACATGCATCTTACAATGTGGAAGAACAATAGTAATAATAATCAAAATATGTCTTTGCAGTGTGATAACTATCGCAACCGATCTGGAGTTTTAAAAAATATTTATTTCGATTTATCGAAATTCATCTTTACAATGTGATAGCAACAACCACTTCAAAAGAACAGTTCTTCTAAACGTCAAAGAAAAATGTCTTCCCTGTGCCGTTTAGCAGCGTACCAGCCCGTTAACCTAAAAGAGAAATGCCTGCTGTAATTTCAGACCGACAGGAGCTTCTTCGTTTGGGACCCTACACTGGAGACACACAGACACGCGTTTATGTTGATGCAGCGTACCATCTTCAACAGACACCCCAATTTAAAGTTGTGTTTCCTGCTGCAGTGATGGATATTCAAGGAATGAAAGAGAAAATATATTTTTAGTAGAAAAAATACGTATGGAGGATTTCCTACGGCGATTGCTTAATTTCTCTTCACCTTCCTCTTCTAAATATTAAGAAAAACACATATATTTTTTTCCTTAAAGAGAAACTTTACTAAAAAGAAAAAAAAAAGAAAATTTCCATAATTTGACTTTCTAGGTAGATCTGGCAATAACGACTCCTGTTTTATTGTCTATAGGTAAAAAATATATGTCAAAGTATGATTTTTATGGGAACATGGATAAGCATTTTCTTCTGGCATTATTGCTACAACTTCTATGTACATTCGACAATTTGCCAATATACAAGAATTCACCGTCGCAGATATCCCCTAAGAGACGCAATTAGAGACAATGATTAAAACATTTTCATATCATAATCCAATCGGAATAATACGACAGGGTATTGGAAGTACTAAAGCGTCAGATTTCTGAGATTTATGAGACTGTTTGGGGACAAAACATCCGCAGTTATCAGTGCGATAACTGGGCTAGTGATTGATGGTCAAAAATGGCGTAAATATTGGGAAAATTAATGAGCCAATATTTTATCGATATTCCTCCTATACTGTAACAATGTAAACGTACATTGAGATTTGTGTTACCTAACAAGCCAGAATATGACAGAATACATTATTTTAATACATCTGAAGATGATACCAAACTTTAGGAGAAGCTGTAAACAAGCACAATAATACATTAAATGAAGAACAAGGAAACTATGACTAAGCACAGTACATAAGCATCCTACCCCCACCCCTCACCCCCACCCCCCCCCCCCCTTCCACTGACTTCAACCCAGTTTTACACTTACACCTGAGGGATAAACCGTGGTGTATTGTTATCATTTGTTTGTTTATTTATTTGTTTGTTTTTTTCGGGTGGGGGTCGTCTATTCTTTATTTTGTGATCGGTATATAATCATTCCTAGCCTTTTCTACAATGAGATACAAGACAATTTTACAGTCATTATAATGTCACAACTGTCAGAATAACAGTACAAAATAAACAACAACATCTTTCACATCTCGTCATCCTTTCTTACATCCCCCCTCCCCACCCACCCCTTAAAAAAAAATGGATCCGCCCCTGCCTTTGAACTTGACTTGAACAACAAATCATTTGTCTCCTTTGGTTCCTTTAAGTTGAATAGGGTAAGGTATTTAATGGTATTCCTAGATTACATGAGTGACTCATCGAGGAGGACCATTATTCTTCTTTAAAAGTTGCCATTGATCATGTCTCCTGTTTTTCGGCATGTGGGATGTTAATGATGTTGATTTAGTTTATTGAATTCCACAAAAGGAGGGTTGATAATGGGAACATTGCCGCTTATGTTACTGAGTGGATTAATTCATTTAAGGAAGTGTTAATTGCGCGAATACGGAAACCGGATAGTTAACAGGGTTTATTGTATTTCTAAAGTCTGTATAGGGGAATGAGAAAATATAGATTTATACGGATTTTAAAGTTTTAAACAAATATTATTGCTGGTTTATTACACTGTGAAAGAATATCAGGGTAGCAATATAGTGTAGTAAATTTGTCCTTGAATTGTTTCATATTTTAGATAATTGCGACTAGAAACTTGGACAACGTTTTTGATACCATGTTTCTTTGTAATTCCATGCAAGCATGAATTTGATGTGCGTAATAATTCTCTTTGTTTGTGCTTTTCACTGAGATGTAGTTTAAGTATTTCAATTTTATGATTTCAAAATGTCACGATACAGCATATCATTGAATTTCTAATCAACAAAATTAAAATTTCTTCCACATAGATTTTTTTAAAGGTAAGTACGCTTGCATATCGAATATTCAATATCACCAAGGAAAAGGGAAAGAATAAAAGAAACAGTACCATATAGAAATACACTATAGATACTTTCAGTTGTTATGGAACAAATACAAATAATCTGAATTTCCAAAATAAGAAAAGTAATCATGCGTTATTCCTGTTGCGACTATCGTGAATCTGTATTCTACATCAGATTTGTTCTTACCTTTCTTTGAAGAAGCAAAAGAGAATTAATTCAAGCTAAATTTCATTCAAAGCAGTGGGACGCAGAAATTCTGAGAGATGTTTGTCTAAAATATGATACACATGACTATATATTATAAATAATCAGTTTGTTTTTATGTAAAATTGCTCGCAGTATTTCTTATAAATCATCAGCAGTGATTTTGTTTATGCAGTCATTGTCTTAGTTTGATATGCCCCTTTAAACGGAGCACCGAGGCAGAGTTTAATCATATTCAGGGTTTTGCCAAGTGACTCATCTTTATAATAACCACCGCAGGGGGTAAGAGGGGCTTAGCTAGGTGTCTGGCATCATAGTGGACCGCTTTTAGACGCAGTTCATTTCATTTGGGTTTAAATCCCCCCCCCCCCCTCTCTCTCTCTTTAAATGTTCTTTTTTCGCCCCCCCCCCTCCTTATTCAGTGATATCTATGTTTCTATCACATTTTTATTTCACTACTTCACGATCTCTATGATTAATCTATTATCTATATCTATAATCACTTTTAATTTGCTCTTTCACACATATTCTATCTCCCTCTTTCTCTCTTTCTCGTTTTCTGTCCCCTTCTATAAAATTATTATGTCTCTTTCTTTCTGTTTGTACATGCTTTCTCTCTCTCTCTCTCTCTCTCTCTCTCTCCCTCTCTCTATCTATATCTCTTATACACACACACACACACACACACACACAATTTTTGCTCTCTCTCTCTCTCTCTTTCTATTTCTCTCTTTCTATCTATCACACCCACACACACACCCACACACACAAACACACACTCACACTCTTTTTGCTCTCTCTCTCCATCTATCTATCTATCACACACACACACACACCCACCTACACACATTTTCTCTCTTCCTCTCTCTCTCTCTCTCTCTCTCTCCCTCTCTCTCTCTTCCTCTCTCTCTCTCTCTTTGATTGAAATACTCATGTTCTCCAAACGACATGTAAATATAGATATGAAAATAACAGGGGAGAGCACAAGATAAGGCAACTCGTGTGGCTGAAAGAACATCCCCTGGAAATAGAACGAAGTTGTTGGAGGATTGCGAAGAGTTTTTAATATAGAGTGTTGCTTCCACTCAGTAGCAATGCATGAGGGACCCGACCCGCGCGGGTCCCAGAACCTAGATTTTCGGAGGCAAAAATGAAGAAGAACGGGCATGGAAGAGGTGGGGGGAAAGGAAGACAAAGAAAACCCGCCATTTCTGCGCAGCGCCTGTCTAACCTTTACTTTTAATTCGATTCATTTCATTCAATTTTCGGGATAATTTTATTACTTTTGCCAGGAGTGCGATCCTGAAAATAACACCAGGGCCCAGTATCCCCAGCCAATCTCAGCCTCTTCCAATCTATCAGATATTGTTACATCTGAGTGTCAAGATGTGTTTTGTAGAGAACCGGGGTACTGGTGTGATGGCAGTTTCGGTCCCGAGTCCGATAGGACCGAAGGGTCACAGTGATGCATGTAACAATCAACTTTCATAGGGTAATTTCTGTGTATCTAGATGATACATTATACTTATAGCATTATGAGAAATTGGAATCCCGATGTGATAGCTCTTTTAGTCCAGAGTCCGACAGGACCGAAGGAACTTTCATCAGATAGAGTTTACTCTATATATCTGGATGTTTTTTGCAGTGTCATAAGGGATCGGGGATTCTTGTGTGACAACTGTTTTGGTCCTGAGGAACGAGGGGGGGGGGGGTTGTCTGGGCGCTTATCAAATAATACATTGTTACGGCGAATTTCAACACTTCAATCCTTGACCCAACACTAAAAATAATCCCTAAACCTAAGCTAAAATACCCAATGTTAGCCGACGCCTTAACCCCCAAAGCCCAGGCAAAATCCTTTATGACTTTCATGCTCTCTCCCCCTCCCCCCTCCCCCCCCCCCCCTCCCTCCCCCTTCTCCATTTGATGGCATTCAAGATACAACTTTACAACAACAATAATAAATAGGCAGAAATTTACGTTCGTGAACTCGTTGTAATGTGTTGCATAAATATTTGTGCAAGATTGCTGCCATCCCGCTTCTTATGTACCCACTGAGACTTTGTTACTCCCATAATATGGTAATAAACTAAAGAGAAAATGCACAGTTTTCATAACGTCATTATGTACCCCATATCCCCACATGTGCCTTTTCGCGTGCCTCTGTCTTTTTCTATATAACATCACAGAAACGCACTCTTAACCCTCGCTCCCAATTCGTTCTTGGAATATACGAGAAGCATTGCGATGGATAGCTGAACAAGACACATGCACGAGCTCGATTTAATTAATTAGCTGAAAATTTCTCAACCATCGGAATCATTTGGGGGAGACGGTGGCTCTAAATCACATCAATTTTCTCTCGCTCGACTCTGCGCATTTACTTCAAACAAGCCCGATTTATTCTCCAACCAGCCCCTCGTTTGGGAGGGGAAATGGGATCGGTCTACTTTTGAGGGGAAAATTTAGAACAAAGAGAGAGATGGAGGAGGAGGAGGAAGAGGAGAATGTAGAGAAAAGGAGGGAGAGAGAGGGGGAAGAGAGAGAGAGAAAGGAGGAAAGAGAGAGTAGAGAAATGGAGAGAGGCCGTAAAACTGACAATACGGAGTGACAGAGTGAGAGAAAAGAAGATAAACATGATAAGAGAGGAAGATAGAAAGGATAAGAGATGTAAGAGATGCGTAAAGAAAGAGAGAGGGGGTAGATATATCATATTTAGAAAGAAAGAAGAAAGTAGATAAAAGCAGAGGGATAAGGGCCGAGAAAGAGACAGATAAACGAGATGGGAGATAGAAAAAGAAGAAAAGAGAAATAGCAGGGAAAGAGAAGAAAATAAACAATACATTATGCTCAGTTGGATGAAGAAGAAGAGAGAGAGAGAGATGGGATTGTTAGTATTATTGATAGAGAGTGAAGAGAAAGACACAGTGAAAGAGTGAGAGAGATGGAGAGAGGAAGGTCAAACTGGAAGTAAACTGGAAGACATCACCAAGTCAACGTTGAGGTGGACATGGCCAAAGATGTTCCAGCGAGAGTGGCAATTTCCGTTCATCAACTCGAGTACATAGTCTTTCGCTGGTGAAGGGAATATAAAGCAGAGAGGGAGAAAATATTAAGTCTTTCGCGAGGATGGGGAGGGGGTGGGGATTCGTGACGTAAGAAACAAGGTACGCGGATGAGTCATCGTTTTAAAGGGGAAGATGACATTCAGCTTGAGTAGAATGTTGATTAATGTCTGTTGAAGCGTCAGTAAAGGTATTTGGGAGGAAAGAGTAGGAACACAAAAGTAGTAATATATTAGCATTAAAAACACAAGCCGCAAAGGTAATGTATCTTTGAAAGCTTAAAGAGTGGCAGTCGAGAAAGAAGTAGAAGTATGATATGGAAGGCAGCGGTAGATGTAGAAGTAGTAGTGGTAGTAGTGGCGTATCCAGGCTCTTGTTTCAGGCTGGGGATAGGCACCTTATTCATCTCAGCAAGAGTCCCCCACCCCAGGTTCCCCAATGGCTGCACTAAATCATCTTAACTATGCATATTCATTATTATATTCCATAAAGAGATAAATTCTATAGTTAGAAAATGACCTCCTGACACCTCCCCATATACCGTTTTAAAGGCTGAATATTTTCTTGGAAATTACTATTCGCATCCATCATTTAATTTTAATTGCATTTATTTTATTCAAATCCCTTGTAATTGAAAAATACTTTTGTCCAATTTAATATGATTCGAAAGGTAGTAACCACGAATCTTCAAAATGAAAGAACCTAGAGTAAACGTTTGTTTTAAAAGACCTGCCCCTTCGTTTCAATCTGTTCAGGTCAATATATAAATATTTTCTTTCATTAAGTTTTATTCATCTTAACATAGTTATCCTTGATTGATATATCAAGTTTATTATATTTTACTAGGTTATCTGTATGCAAGATTCGGCAGCAAATATACAGAAGTTGATTGGTTTCTTTTTCATCAGTTACAAATATTATTAATATTTGTAATCGGTAACAACTTTGGGTGCAGATCAAGTCACTAAAGTTTTATGAAATGTCGGTCTTTCAACAATGGGAGGGGGCAGAAATGAAAAATGGCATTAATTTAGTTCGGTCATAACGATTTATTTAATATTCTGGAACATGAAAAGACCTCTATGATACACTGGGATTATGGTATTCATTTTCCTTTGGGGTATTACGCATTTAGATAACAACGTACTGAATGCTTTCATAAGCGAATTTGAAATAACGTCGTTCTGTTTCTTAATTGTGATTTGCACATTTACAACAAGGGAATCGTATACGACCAATAAAGCTACCCTTTGCACATGACTGCCACACGTGACTAAAATATCGACAGAATTCCGAAGATCGTGAAGATTGAAGAGAAAACCCCAAACTAAAGCTAAAAATCAAGGCCAAGCAAATTACCCTTAACTTGAAATTCTCCGCTTATCGCTGCTCATGTAGTTATCCACTTTCCAGTTTTGTTTTTATTCCATTAGCCCGTTTTTACTGGCAGTAAAAACACACACACACGCACACATTACACATTCATGGACTGGGAGGTATGGGACCATCGTCTGCGCAGATCGATAATAGATTTCTTTAATTTTCGTTGATATCAAAGCCGCCAAATTTCTGGTGGGGAAAATGCAGGAAATCAGAAGTTAAAATGAAAGTTTGCCCCAGAAAAATGAGGGGAAATCTAAAATAGTAGTGGGAAAGGTTAATGTTTTAATGCATATATTATCGATCAGTTAGGGTTAGGGGCGTCAGCGATGGGAGATTATAGATCAGGTTTCACATCTATCAAAATCTTGATGCATTTTCAGTGGCACTTTCTTTTTTTGTTCCCCCTCTCCCTTTCTCTCTCTCCTCTTGCCCTCTCCCGCTGCTATCGCATGTTCCCTCTCTATCCCCGTCCCGTCTATCTGCTTCTTTCTATTTTTTTCCTTCTCCCTTCCCCTCTCTTTCGTCATTTTTATCCACATTATCTGATTACAGCTCATAATGATTCATTATATCCCTTTATCTTACCTCAATTTTTGGGAGGTTCCGTATTATTCTCTTTAAAACTCTTGATCTGTGTCTGTCTTTCTGTCTCCGACTCTCTCTCTCTCTCTCTCTCTCTCTCTCTCTCTCTTTATGTATTATTTTTATTGTTATTCTATTCGACTAACCAACAAATATGCGCAATATACAGACCACAGTAAAAACAAGTTGAGAAACAATCAATGAAAATGAAAGGCAACCACAAAGAACCGAAACGCGTATGTGTTCATCCCAAAGCTGTCTGGACATGGCTGGAAGGTAAAAAAATTTAATCAGTATGATTGGGCATCTACGTACTTCTGTACGTAAAACACAATAACCCGACCCACATCCTCTTCTCTCTCTCTCTCTCTCTCTCTCTCTCTCTCTCTCTCTCTCTCTCTCTCTCTCTCCACCACATCTTTACCTCTATCTCTCTTTATCTGTGTCTATCCATCACCCTCTTTCATTACATGTCACTTTATCTCTTCCGCCCCCCCCCCCCCCCACTTCCAATCCCTTTCTCGCATGAGCCGCCAAACTCAAACTAGGTTATTATACTTTCCTAACCGTTTCCCGCCGTAAATGAAAGAGGGAGACATTTCTAATTTCGATACGGTACAAGATTGAATAATAATTTGCCTTCGTTTTAACCGTTGCCTTACTACATGCAAAAAAAAATGTACCCCACGCCTTTAACATTATATTCTTTTAGTTTTTTTCTTGTCTATGTTTAAGTACAATAATCTTGGGTTTCGAATTGAAAATGTAATTAATACATTGATTAATATTAATATCAAATCTATCTCCCATCTTCCTTTATACTTTTCTCTTAATTGAAATCTGGTTTATCCCTGTCATTCAAATTCTTAAATGAACAACTTTGGGCTAAATTATTCACACATTTGACATCACTGACCACATCATTATAAAATACACGAGCAAAAATGTTTTATATGTTCACCTTTACTAATTAAAGTTATATCTTATTTTTTGAAAAACATACGTCATTCCCTGCTAAAAGCCTAAATAACTGGAAGGTTATACTCTCTAAAAAATATATTATTAATTCCTGTACAAATCAAATCAAATCAAATCATTTCAATTTACTGAATTAAATTTCATAATTTTTTATTATCATCCTTATAAAAGGAAGTGCAAATGGAGAATCAAAATAGGTTACATGAAAGAGTTATAAGGTTGATATGACTTTTTTAGGAGTATGTTTATTTTGAATATTACGGGTTATCTTATATACACAAATTTTCATGACAATAAGAAGTGATACCGTAAGATTGGGTGACTGGGAACAGTTTTGACAAATCACCATTTCCATAACATCGCTAGTGGCAGCATTGATGTCCATTTATGTTAACTTTCCTTCGACATCAAAAAGGGATATTCAGTTAATACCCAGTGTTCAACAGTTTAAGAGAGGATAAACAATATAGAAATGAGCATACAAAGAACAGAAGTGAACGGGAATCACTTCAATTTACAACAAATTGTGTCCTCCTCTGCTATATACCTGTTTGTGCTAAGATCACGAAAATGTTCGTTTTATCGCAAGTGAGCAAATACATGTAATTACAGGTACGCACAGCGTATACGTAACAAAAGGAGATGAGAGCGCTCAGTGCCGCGTACCCGTAACGGGATTGGACAAAAGTTTTTACTGTGACGTCATACCTTAGCAACGTGCACTAAACGCACGCTCATTGGTTGACTACGCTAAACCTTCACAAGTGTTTGATCTTCATACGGTTTTTCAATTCGTACGAAACTTGGCGCTCATTTTGCACCAATTTGCGGAATTTTCCCGAGATTTTTCTGATCTTGATCAAGACTTTTTAAGGAAACAAGTGTAAGTTCTATTTGTTGTATGCTTATTCATATATTTTCCTTTTTCCCTCAATAAACGTGAACATTAAATCTAAAAGTTGACGGAGGAGAGAGAGAGAGAGATTTGTACGTGCATGGTGAATGCCTATGAATATATTACGCGTGTGCGATTTGTTTACAGTTTGTGAGAAGTTAATTTGATAACCTGATGAAGCTGTAAAATGTGAATTACACGCCGAATTAGTAGACTTTTAAGGGGCAGCTAAAAGTTTGATTCATAATGATGATGAATGAATTAGGTTAAATATATTACATGTATTGAAGTTATCAATTTCAAATAATGAATAATTAGGCATACTTAGCCTGCCCTAATTTGCATTTCCTCTTGCCGTCTAATTCTGATGCAGTGACAAGTAATTTTAGTTGATTTTAGATGATAATCTAAACTTTCTAGATTTGGTTTTTTTTTTATTTTTAGAATTATGGAGGACAAACAAACCCTTCCTGGATTAACTCAGGATAAAGAACAGCAGAGCATCCAGCGCAAAGCCAACAGACCACGCCGCAAGCCGGCCGGCCTGACAAACGATCGGCACACAGCTGAGATGTGTGCTGCCCTAGAAGGGGCTAGTGACACAGCTGGGATTGCCCGGGCAACCAACCAGCTTGCCCCGACGACTGTCCTGGACGACAGTGATGATGGGATTATTATGGAGGTAGGAATAAAATAAGGAATCTGCAATTTGACATAAACAATAGAAGAAGATGGAGAAGAATAATGATAAAAAGAAGAAAATATATGAAGGCACATATATGATGACGATGATAATAATAATAATGAGGAGGAGGATTTGCTTATACATTGTACTTGTGCGAGAGAATGACGCAATAAATATTTTTTCTGTCTGAAAGAAAATGGAATGGTTATATGTTATCCTTTTGTTTTGTAAAGGTCGGTGAGAGCACACAACAGAGCCTTGAGAAACAGCTTGCAACAGCAAAAGCTCAACTGAAGGTAAATTTCTACACCAAAGATTGTATCATGACTATAAAAAAAAATTAAAAAATAAATAAATGACATCTTTTCAATAAGAGCATATGATTATGATTATAGCATACATGTAATGCCGATCGCATATTTCCCTTTAGTGTGATACCACTTTTGAAACACTTTTCCCTTGTAAGATTTTTAGATTGGAAAGAAAAAGCCGTTAATATTTAAAATCAATTTAAAGAGAAGAAAGGTGACAAAATCATGAACATGCAAATGGTAAAATGAGCGTATTTCTGCTTTGAGTAATCACTAAAAAAGTCTATTGTTTTTTGTTTGTTTGTTTGTTTTTTTGTTTAGAATGAATATTGTTTGTTTGTTTGTTTGTGTATTTGTTTTTCTTTAATGTATATCTGGTTTGTTTGTTTGTATAGGATCACAAAGCTCTCCTAGACGCCGCCAAATCCCTGACCGGTTCCACAGAGGACACCCCCGCCAGAGCTCTGGCGACAGGACTCTTGTCTGCTTGGGAGGAGCAGCAGACAGATGTCCGTATGATGAGGACTGACTTGAAGCAGATCCAGAGGGAGAAGGAACAGACTCAAACAACACTCAGGGTGAGATGATGAGGGTGGTGGTGGTAGTGATGGTATGTGTGAGGTAGTGTTTTTGAAGGTAGTTATTGTTGGCATGGTTGTTGGTGATGGTGATGGTGTTGTTGTTGTTGGTGGTGGTGGTAGTAATGGTGGAGGTGGTAATGGTGATGGTGATGGTGGTGGTGGTGTCGGTAGTGGTGGTAGTGGTGGTGGCGGTGGTGTTGGTGGTGATGGTAGTGGTGGTGGCGGTGGTAGTGGTGGTAGTGGTGGTAGTGGTGGTGGCGGTGGTGGTGGTGGTGGTGGTGGTGATGGTGGTGGTGGTGGTGGTGGTGGTGATAGTAGTGTGAGGTAGTGATTGTGGGCATGGTTGTTGGTGAAGGTAAGGTGGTGGTGTTGTTGCTGGTGGTGGTGGTGGTAGTAGTGGTTTTGGTGAGGGTAAGGGGTGGTGGTGATAGTTGTGGCCGTGCCAATTGTGTAGATAGCTTAGGTAGTGATGGTGATAGTGATGATGAGATTGATGGTATGTGGTTGTGGCAAATCAAAACAGTAAATCACAAAAATAAGCAAAGAACTTGTTTTGATACTCAGAATGAGCAATAAATTATTGAAAAGCACTGATTGATTTTGAATTTAATAATAATTTGAATAATATGGCCTATGAAGATTTATTTACTTCTCTTTCCTTATCTAATCTTTTATTTTATTTTAACATACAGGCCTTGGAAGATCAGTTGAGTGTGTTGAGGAAGGATCGTGTCTTCAAGACCTGCAAGAAACACCAGATGAAGTGGTGGAAGCGCTTCTGCTTGTGCGCTGGATTTAGGAAGAACAACAAAGTGGGCGTGGCCCCTAATGAGGTATGTGTAAATAGTTTTAAATTTGATTATATTTATCCTATCTCTCTCTCTCTCACTCATTTTCTCATTCCTTCTCTCTCTCTCTCTCTCTCTCTCTTTCTGCATCTCTTTCTCATGACCTCTCTCTCTCTCTCTCTCTCTCTCTCGATCCCTCTCCTTTTCTCATTCTCTCTCTTTCTTCACCTCTCTTTCCCCTCCCCCCCCCCCTTCTCTCTATCTTTCTCTCTCTCTCTCTCTCTCTCTCTCTCCCAAACTTCCTTCTGTTAAGATTCCTTCACTTTCCTTATTTCTCCATTCATTCAAAGACTTCTGCTAATACACCAGTCAGAATTCGGATATCATTCCTAAAATCCATTTCTCTTCCTTTGCTATAAAAATAATTTCAAAAGTTTATGGAACTAACTGCATGTTTTCAGACACTTATTGCCTTGATCTTGTTTCATTTTTAGGATGACCAAATTGGAGATTGGGAAACTCATTTCGCCGATCAACTTGCCAAGCAGAGTTCCACCATTCGGTAATCACCATTATTACTTTTTTTTATATATTATTTTGTTTAATCTTTGCTATTTGTTTAAATGAAAATTACTTTTTTCGAATACAATAGGTAAAAAATATAATTTTTCACATTCTATTTCTCTCATTACACTCATAAAATCATAAGAAAGCGCATTACAAAGCGATACTTTCGAATTTGACATTCAATTGTCAAGTAATAGAAAAGATAATTGCTTTAAAGCTCTTATTAATAACTCGATCACCGTCAAATCAATTCAAAGCTAGAGGGGAAAAACATTCTATATGTGTAATGGAATAATTATTGAATAGAGTTTTTGGTAAGGGGTACAGGTCTAAAAAGTAACAGGCAAAAAAGAAGAGTCGTAAGTATCCAAAGTCCAAATTTCTTAACTCTCCCCCCCCCCCCCCAAAAAAAAAAAAGAAAAAAAAAAAAAAAAAAAAAGAAAAAAAGAGAGGTCAAATTATGGGAGGCATGTTTACATAATAAGGGAGGGGTCCTCCTCCCGTAACGACCCCTTTGCAGAGAATGACTTGTGGGGTTATTTTTAAACTGTTTCTATTTCCTTATTTCATTTTGATGGTACCACATATAGCTCCTTGCAGAAAGACAAAGCCATCCTAGAAGCACAGATAGCCAAGCTCAAGGATGGCGGTGAAGCAGCGAAAAGGATGGTGAATGAGATGGCAGAGAAGAACAAGGAGATGGAGAAGAAGAGGAAGCAGATGGAAAAGGAGAAGAAGCAGGCGGAGAAGGAGAGGAAGCAAGCTGAGAAGGAGAAGAAGAAGGCGGAGGGAGAGAAGGTGAAGACAGAGAGAGAGAGAAGGACAAGGCAGAGAAGATGAAGAAGGAGATGGAGAGACAGCTGAAGCAAGCTGAGAGGAAGAAGGACTATGTAGCACGTCTGAATCGTGCCTTGCTTGAAAAGCTGGGTCTCATGAAGCAAGACATGGCTCAAAAGACTGAACAGATCGACCAACTCAACACCATTAATGACAGGTAAAGACAAATTTATTTACTAATCATATAACCTCCAGTGACACGAATACATGTAACATTCGCCTTCAGTTAGTTGGTTGAAATTCGACAATTTTATTATATCACGTTTAAGAGATAAGTATGAGGCTACCATATGAATCTAAATCTATATAGGAATTTATTAGACAGGCGATTCAAATGTAATTGAAATTTACTCCTAATCAAATAGCAAAACATAGGCCTTACTCAAAATGGTTGCTACTGATACAGGTATTCTGTGTTCAGAGACTTTTCTTGTAGAAAAGACTTATTTTAACATTAATACAAAAACTGGACTTGTTCTAATGGTGATATTACTTAACATCTGTCTTCAACCCCTCAGACTACAGACAGTCACTGATATGAAAGTGATGCGGGAAGCCAAGACTAACGTAGACCGCGTAGTCATCGCCTGTCTTAGCTTCGTCTCACCACAAGAACTGGCCTGTCAGGACCTGATGACATTCGACCAATCTTCGGCATCGGTCTCTCAGGGTAAGACCATTCTGGACATGGTGGGTAAGGGTGGCTATGGTGAGGTGATGCTCGGACATCTCAACGGAGAGAAAGACCCCGTTGCAATCAAGAGGGCGCTCGTCCGACAGAACCTGACACCTGAGCAGGAAGAGGCAGACAAGAAGCGACGCAACATCCGCTTTGAGAAGGAAGCTCGAGCTTGTCTCCTGATGTCCACATCGCCGTACTTTCCCCGTTTTCTGGGGACCGTGATGATTGGTGAAGATCACTGTCTCGTCACGGAATTCATCGGCGACAAGATCCAGGGTAAATCCTACATACTTATGGATGCAATCA
Organism: Heliocidaris tuberculata; assembly: GCA_025618425.1. Taxonomy (NCBI): domain Eukaryota; kingdom Metazoa; phylum Echinodermata; class Echinoidea; order Camarodonta; family Echinometridae; genus Heliocidaris; species Heliocidaris tuberculata. The sequence goes on from CM046841.1 coordinate 35,135,126, forward strand.
TCCCCAGGAAAGGGCGCGATCCCGTGCCTGTTATCCAGAAGTGGAACTTGGTCGCCATTGGGGAGGACATCGTCAGAGGTGTGATGGCCCTCCATTCCCGCTCTCTGCTGCACAATGACATCAAGGATGATAACGTGCTTCTGGAGTTCAGAAAGAACCGCTGGGTGGCTGTTATCATTGACCTGGGCATGGTGAGCACTGTAACCTACCCGTATTTCTCAGGATGCAAGGAATCTATGTCGTCTCACGAGAAGGGATACTTCATCCATGTGGCGCCAGAGGTCCTGAAGGGCTGTGAGTCATCAGTGGCTTCTGATGTCTATTCGGTAGGCATCATCCTGAATGCCATCGGAAGATTCATCAGGGACGACGGCCTTAGCACTTTGGCTGGTATGTGCAGCAAGGAAGATCCTAGGGAGAGGCCAGGTGACTTGGAGGAGGTGCTTCCTGGAGTGGTTGATATCAAAGAGAAGCACAAGTCACTGGCTCGGCTGGGAGGGGATTTCATTGAGACGGAGTCAGAGGAGGAAGGAGAAGAGGAGGAGGAAATCTTCTTAACTGATTTGTCTGAGAGAGGCGCAGAGGATGAAGCAGGGGAGGACGAGGAAGAGGATGATGGTGAAGAGGATGAGGAAGAGGACAGAGGACAGCAGGAGATGGATGAAGAAGTCGAAGAGGGAGAAGCGGAGGGGGAAGATAGTAATGGTTGGTTGATTGAAGAAGAAGTTGCAGGGGAGGAGGTGAGAAGGGATGATGGTGACGAAGAAGGGGAAGAGGAGGACAGAGGACAGTTGGAGATGAATAATGGAGTAGGGGAGGAGGATAACAGATACCAGTTACAAGGAGCGGGGCCGGTAGGAGAGCCAGCACGAGGGGATGAGCAGGAAGGAGGTATGGAGAATGGGTACGAAGCAGGGGCAGAGGAGGAGGAGGATGGAGTGGGCGTGGCAGGAGAAGAGGCACTGCAAGTGCATCAACAGGGCGAAAATGCACTAAATAACGGGATAGGGGTAGACCATGTAGACGAGGAGGAGGGTCTTGAGCATGAAAAGGCAGCGAATCCCTATGAAGAAGGAGAGCAAAGTGGAGAAGATGAGATACAGGAGGAGGGAGGAGAAAGAGACAGTGGGGAGGTCGAAGAGAAAGATGATGGAGTAGGATGAAGAGGATATTAGTATCAGGTCTAGGAGGAGGGAGAGCCACTCAAGGGTGGAAGGAAACTTAAAGGAAGGTAGCATAGAAGACAGCTCTGTGAACATCACAACCTAACTCCTAGTTAGAGCATCAGTGAATAAAACTGAAACACTGGAGGGGTTAAGGAGGAGGAGGAGGAAAATAGGATTATAAAGAAGATGAAAACATCAACAAATATGAGGAAGTTGAAGAAAGATGATGAGCTAATAAAGCAGAAAATGAAAGAGAAGCAGAAATATAGTGGAGGGGCCGATGAAGGATTGGCAGGAGCTAGCAGAGGAAGGAGGTGCAGAGTAGGGTGGAGAAGATGGTGAAGAAGAAAAAATAACGGGATGAGGAGGAGACTAAGGAGGAACTTGGTTGTTAGGGTTCAGAATGGTAGAAGTGTCAAACAGAGGAGTAAGAGTAATTACACAAATTGTTAAACTGGAAATAAACGACGGTAACAAAGAAGAGCATCTAACGATCAAAACAACCTGGCATGTCCAATCAACATGAGCAATGAAGCAGACTTACAATGCAGAACACTTTGGGAGATGTCTTAATGAGAATGTGACTGAGACTGCACTGACGATATGCGAATGAACAAAAATAATAACCCGCAAAATATGAACGAAGTACAAACAGCTGATTAGGAGGGATGGCCTACTGAGAACGTGTGTGAGAGTACACTGGGGATAACTGAAGAAACAAGAATAAACTCGCAAAAGAAGAACACGAAGAAGTGTACCAAGGCAAAAAGGCTAGATGGCCTAATGAGAAAGGATCAGAGAGTGCACTTGAAATAAGATGCAGAACAGGAACAAACTTGCAAACGAAGAACAACAAAGCACAAAGCATCCATACGGAGATGTACCAAGGAGTTATCACAGAACTCCTTGGATGTACTAACCAGAAAGGGTTTGATAATTCACTGAGAATAATTAACTTGCAGAATGAAAATAAACTGCAAATGAACAGCAGGACACAAGGGGAGATGTTCTAATGAGATATGGTCTGAGAATACACAGAGGATCACTGCGGGAACAGAAACAAACCAGCGATAGAAAAACAGCCGAGCTCAAAGCGAGATATTACCTAATACGAAAGGGTCTGAGGAAATCTGCAGAACAAAAGAAGAACAGCAGAGCACCTACAGAAATGATCTGAAGTGTCTGAGGATAAATGCAGAACAAACCTGCAAAAGAAGAACAACAGAGCACTTAGAGAGATGGAGAGAAAGGGTTTGAAATCGCACTGAGGATAACTACAGGAACATACATAAAATCTCGCAAAAGAGGAACAATCATATACGCTTGGGTGATAGATAAATATCCACACTAGATGGAGAATAATATAAGCATTAATGCAGAAGCAGAGAAGTGGAACGCAACTAAACCACAGCCTTACAAAGCTTATAGTGAGGATGGCATTATGAAAGGTATATGGAGAAAGTACCAATGGGTTCAAGAAAAGCTCTAACTCAAATCGGGGCATAAACAGGTACATTAGATCAAGGGGGTTGTTTGAAACTCCTCGGTGATATGGCAGGTGAAGAATCTATAGAAGCAACATCTTCAAGCTGTAACACCAGTAAGGAGGTCGCGATGGACACCAAGGGCATAAAGAGATGATGAACAATGGTACCAAATAAACTCAGGAGCAGCAACATACCTGGCAAGGGGATAAAGTCAGCAACACTGAATTCTAAAATGAAAGAAGCAACAAATTGAAAAAGATGATGGATTGGAGAGGAATCAACGAGGATAAACAGATCTGGGGCCCGTTGCACAAAACTTGCGTTTGAACGCAACTCAGGAAAATCAAACGCAACTTTATTTTCAGCCAATCAGAAGAGGGCATTAAGGACTTGCGTTTGATTTTTAGGAGTTGCGATTAAACGCAAGTTTTGTGCAACGGGCCCCTGTGCAGTATCCATCAGTAGAAGTAAAGATGGGCACAGACCAAAGAAGCAAAGAAACAGCAGCATAGCCTTGATAGCTTGCATATGACTACCAATCAACTCTGAAGTCTAGAATGAAAGACGCAAGGAAGTAAAATATGGAAAGGAGGAGTGGAGAAAATGAAGTTGACACATGAATAAACTGGTCCATTCTAAAGTATCAAGTGAACCCTCAAGGAACCGGCAAGTATATAATGCAAGAAACAACAAAGCTAGATGAAGGAGGGGAGACAAAGGAGGAGTAGAGAAGATGAAATTAACAGTAGCTGGCATAATGACTACAACCGACTACTTTAAAGTCCAGAATGAACAGATGAAAGAACAACTTAGTAAAATAGACAACAGAAGGGGGGGGGGGGGGAGAGAAGATGAAGTTGACAGGCACCTGAATGAACCTGTCAGCTCTGAAGTCTAGAATTAAAGAAGCAAAAACTTGGCAGAAATATAAAGCTGGTACATGAATAAGCCCGTTAACTATGGAATAGGATTATGAGATGAAAGCAGCAACAAAGTGAAATAAACAATGGAGGGCTAAGAAAGGAGGAATGGAGAAGATTAAATTGAAAGACATATAAAACTGGCATAAATTATTACAGTCGTCAAGTCCAGAATGAAATAAGCAACCAATCTAACTAGATGACAGAAGGTGAAACGAGTAGGAGGAAGGAAGAAGAAGAAAAAGTTAACAGAATATCAAAACTGGTTTATCAATAAACCTTCAACTCTGCAGTATAGAATGAAAGAAGCAACAAAGTGAAAATGGATGAGGGAAGTTGGAACGGAGGAGAAGCGGAGAAGACGAAATCGACAGAAAAAGAAAGCTGGTATATGATCAAATCCGTCAACTCTGAAGGCTAGAATGAAGGAAGCAACAACGTACATAGATGAAGGAATAGGGAAAGGAGGTGGAGCGGAGAAGATGAAATCGACAGAAATATCAAGCTGGCATAAGACCAAATCTGTGAACTCCGAGGTATAAAGTGAAAGTCAAGATAGACGATGGAGGGGAGACAAAGGAGGAATGGGAGCTGGAGAAGATAAGGTTGGCAGAAATACGAGATGAAGGTAAAAACGATTGATGGAGCTGCAGGGTTGGTGCAAGACAATCGGACAGATCATCGGATTTATTCAAGAGAAGGAAGAGTAATGGGAGCAGGGAAGCGAAGAAGGAGAGACTGGGATGACGATCGAGGAAGGTATACAAGTATAGGAGCTTAATAAATGGTGATAACTCTTTGGTCAAAGTGATAAAGACGGTGGAGATTGATACCAAAAATGCAAAGAAGAAGCAACATAGCTGTCTTATGAATAAACATGTCAGCCATGTCAACTTTGCAGTCTCAAAATAAAACAAGGAACACATCAAGATAGAAGATGCGGGAGGAGGAGTGGTGGATAAGATGATGCTGGCAGAAATTGAAGATTAGTAGAGCTAAAAGGCTGGACATGGTGGAAGGTTTTGACTTCGAGGAAGGAAAGGGATGGGGGAGAATGTCGAAGCAGGAGGTGCCTAGGAATGAGGTGAGAGGAGATGGGACATGGAAGGCGAGGGAGGATGAAGCTAAAGAAGAAGTGGAAGAAGCTAAGTAGGAATCATGTGAAAAGGGACATAGAAAGTCAAATGCAACTGAAGAACAGTCTATAGATAATTAAGAGAATGACCTTTGGATTAAAACTCTGAAGAGTTGAAATATGACAACAAACGAGATGCCAAAGATGGAGGACCGGGGAAGCAATGAAGGGTGGCGGTAAAGGAGAGGATGAAGGGTCAATAAAACGAAAAGAGGCGTACATGACATATAGAAATGCAACCGAATAACAATCTAAAGGGTCTAAAGAGGGAAAGAACTTTTGGGTTAAAATGTTTAATAACTTTGAAGGGCTGCAAGTTGACGAAGGAGGAGGCGAGGGAAGATGGATATATACAGGAGAGGTGGAAGGGGCTCAGTTTTAAAAAATATGAAAAGTTGCATAGAAATTCCGATGCAACTGGAAAACGATCTAAAGGGTCATAGGGGGAAAGAACATTTGGCTTAAGAACTCTGGAGCAGCTGTAAGTTGAAGAAGGACTCGGAGGTGCCCTGAAAAAAGATGGACACAAGACGGGACCAAGAAGGCGATGGCGGTGGGGTGAAGGAGAAATGGAAGGGGCTAAACATACAATGAAACATGCGTGGTAGAAGTATCAATTAAAAGAGAACAGTCAACACTTGACTAAGAGAAAATGAAGAGGATTAAATGAAAGTAATCGAGTAAAAAAAAAAAAATACAGAGGGAATAATGTCAAAAATGATCTTTCCATTCAAGCTGAATCAAAATGGAATTAAAATGTAAAGGACAAGAGGGTCCAAAAGAGGGCCACATTACAACAGAAGAACATTATATGCATGCAGAAGATTTCATGAAACAAAGGAGCAGAAGAAGGCATTAAAAGGTTAAATTCAACTGAAGAGCAATACAAAGGTTATAACGAGAGAAAGAACCTTTAGGTTAAGAATTCTGAAAAGCCGGAAGATGAAAACAAGTCAACTGGATGTATAATTAGATCAAACAGCTCAGACATTTAGAACAGAATGCTGTTCAGGGAGAAGAGGAAATTGAGAGTAAAATTGAGAGAAAATAGTGGAGAGGCATGAGCAGAAGCCGGAAGGCCAGAACTGATCTAGGAAGAAACAGGGGAAAGAGGTCCAAAAAGGAAATAGCAGGCAGAAAGTAAGACCAAGGATAACTCCTTGGTAAGACGGTGGAAACATAGTAAGAGGTTGAACGAAAATGAGCACTACCTACATACATGAAACTACGGTGAAGCAACTAGTCAAGAATACACTGACATGATATCACGTGCCATCTTGCATTGCAACAAGTTACGAGACACAGTAATGACGGATGGCGCAGGAGAGTTGCCGATTGATGTTAGAAGGTTCCAGAATAATCAGAAAGGCAAAAAATCAAAATAAATATGTGGCAGAAATATGAGAAAATATGTACTTGCAAGAGAAATTAGAATAATCGGCAAGCACATCGCTATACGTGAGGTAGGAGAGGGAATCAGCGACGAAGTCAATTACCAGACCACTCTCAACAGTGATAAAATGGACAACAACCACATCAGAAAGATATCAAGATGATATTAGCGCAACTTTGAAGCAGAATGTTTGAGGGACAACGCTATTGCTACAACCTAAACGATTAAATTTGCAGGAATGATAAACACACTGATGTGATAAGCAAATGATGAAAATGTAACAACCATGACAGCAATCTTAAAAGGAAGAAGGGAACTTAAAATTAAAGTGCACATATGGCGTACATGATATAGCTGCACAGAGATTCATCAAAAGTAGCTGCTTGGTTGTGTTATTTCTCTGAATTGCTAAGTGGCTTGGATGGAAAATGTTAAAGGAAACTGTTAAGGCTTTCTGGATACCAAGATCAATACTCATATAAGCTAACCTTAAGTAAACTCAACATCATCTTTGAATCTCGAATAAAAGAGAAAATGAATTATTGTGTTTAGGAGAATTTCAAAAATTAATTTCGAGTAAGTCATGATAGTAAATAATTGCTTAGGAAAAATTTGAAGCATTGAAGGCCTCTGACATGTTTAATTAATACAGAAAATAAGATTTAATAGCTGACAGTGAGGTTGACAGAGGAAGAGGGGAAGTGCGAGAGAGAATGAGGAGGAGAGATAAAGATTAAGAGAGAGAGAGAGAGAGAGAGATGTCGAAAGATAGAAAAATAGACAAAATGAGAAAGAAAGAGTGAGGGAGAGAGAAAGATGGTGCAAATGAAGGATCAGAGAGAGGGAACATGGAAATGAGCAAGTAAAAACGAGGAAGAGAAAGAAAAAGAAGAAAGGTAACGAACACACGTACATGTACAAGCCATATGCGTTCGTGGATGCCCAACAAGGACTCAATAATAACGCAAGTCCCATAATGAAAGGTCTCCCTCTATGTCGCGGAGTCCCCATTCCCTGCAAAGGTGGGGGGGGGGGGGGGGGGGGGGGGGGGGGGGGTACTCCAAAAGCTATTAAGTTTTGTTTTCATGTGAATAATTTACATCTCTTCTTTTCTGTACTAGTCTCATGTCCCCTTGCTTCCGCCTGCTCCTATTTTTGCTTCTTTTTTTTTTTCACCTTCTTCTTATTTTGTTCTACTGAACACGATAACTTGTTATTCATATTTTTCATTTGTCTTCTTCATTTTCTTCTTTCTATTTTCCATTAACTGTTCCTTTTTCATGACTACGACTTATAGTTCAATCAGGACGAAATGATAGCACTGAATAATTTTACATAAATACACACAGAGGAGCAGACTGCATTCCAATACTTAAAAATCAATGAGGCAACAGTGCCCATACTTGTTTGTCGCCCTCTTTTATTGCTCGTATTTCAGGAAGAAGGTGAGAAGTAGGGAGGGGTAAAAGGGAGACACAAATTGTGCTTATCCTGAAAATGTGCTCAAACTGAAAATTGAGAACGAACATTCATGTCTGGATTAAACTATAAATTCATTTTAATTTGAATTATATGTTCCTTGATTTTGTCTCCCCTTCTCTCCCTCTCTTATCCTTCTGCTAACTATCTATTGTAGAAATTTGCTTCCTTTCTTTTTTCAGTAAATTCCGAATAGGATGCGAATGTCACTGTTTTTAGGTCAGCATTGTGCTGAAATGGCGCCTGGCTGGAACGATCCCCGGGGAGTGAATTATGTGCACATAATGTGTGCGAGTAAACCTGAATCCAATAGCCATGGAATTGGCCAGTCCAAGCTATATTATCCCATATTTAACGGACCACATTGTCAGATTTTAGTATATCTCATAACTGTATTGAGTTGATATCCCTACTAGCATGACTAGAGCTTTGATCACACACAGTATGAAATAAAATGACCTGTTCGATGTAATTTTAAGTTCAAAACTTCACAATCATGACAATACAATATATGGGACACCAGAATTACCAGAAATACCTGGGACTTCCACAAATAATAATGTATCCTTAAATCATCTGGAGACATCACGGATGTATTAGACGCTATAAAAATTGAAATCCAGGACATTATTGATATCATATAATGCATCTAGTACCATGATTGACTCCTCCTCCTCCTCCCCCCCCCCCCCCCCCCCCTCCCTCCAGTCGAGCTGATTGTATTTTCCGCATCTTTCTCCATGGTCTTTTTCTATAATTATTATACAATAACCCTTACCACTCTTTCGTCCTTCCATTATCAGATTATCCTTTTTTTAATGTTTCCATACCAGTAAAGGAAAAACCTCTAAGGTTATCATGATTTCTCATCTCTCTCTCTCTCTCTCTCTCTCTCTCTCTCTCTCTCTCTCTCTCTCTATTTATCTATCTTATCTCTCCTCTGTCCCCCTCCCTTTCTCTTCAGTTTCAGATTTATCTCTCTTTATCTTCCTTCCTCTCTCTCTCTGTCCTTACTTTCCATGCTTTATTTTATTGCAATCTCTCTGTCTATTAATTCATATTTCTCTTTATCTACATGTATGTATTAACACTTGTATAAATATCTTTCTTCTTTTTTTTTACCTGTCTTTCCTTCTCCCTACTTCTTGTCTTAATTTTATCTTTAGAGTCTTTTTCTTTTTACCCTCTGTAAATTTAATGTAAATTTTTTTGTCTCTTTCTTTCTAACTTTCATTATCTTTCTATCTCATTTATCTCTCTCTCTGTTTAGGTCTTTCACGCTAACAAACTTCTTCTCCCTTCTCTCTCTCACTCCATGCTCAGTTTCGTCTAATTTTAATTAACTGTCACTCACTCTGACTCAGTCTATGTGGGATGAACTTTAAGAACCTACAAAAGTATTACTAAATGCTGTATCCAGAAGCCCTAATCTCCGTTATACATGCAACTGATAAGTAGAAAATCTTTGCCCTGATACTCTTTTTGAATATAATATTTCATAGCTCGCGGACTGCATTACCCATCAAAATCATTTTAACGTATCCATCATCCTTTTTTCCCCTCTTCCGCTACCCAAAATATAATAGCCTACTACCGATAAGAATTTTTTCCATCAAAATAATTTCCCCGTTATCCGGTTCCAGTGAAAGTTATAATGTCTGTTTAAGTAGTTTTGCTCTCTTTCGTGAGAAGAAAAAAATAATGAATTCTCGGTAGTGTTTGCTGTCTGCTCAAGAAAAATATGAGATAAGCCTTTTTATGGGGTTTTAAACGCGTCTCTGAAAACCCATTATACGATAGACCGCTAGAGTAGAGGGAGATTTGCATACATTTGCATATGATTTACATAGATGCCTGCGCGGTAATAGTTCGCCTCCCGGGAAATCTACTTGGGTCTCGTTTCTTGCCTTGCATCAATCATGTCTCGAGGATGAGGATGATGATGATGAAGATGCGGTATTAACGTTTACCAAATCCAGTCGAGATTGGAAATAATTCGGTACAATGTTCGGGCGAAGAGAAAATATAGAAGGAAGGGGTAAAAGGGAGCATATGTTGGCGACTTATATAGAAAGAGAAAGAGAGATACAGAAAGAGGAGCAAAGGGAAAAATATTGAAGGATATTGTTAAGTAAAGATTAGCGCTCTGGTGGGATGGCTTAAATAATTCTTTCGCGGAATTAAACCGGAGGACTTGTGTTGTGGCTGACGCAATTTCTTGTTTCTTGGTTGGATTGGGATTTTTATTAACCCCTTGTCCGCCACGGGCAGTACTAGAGGCCCCGGGAAATCTGGGCTTTTAAGACATGATTAGATAGCTGATCCCCTGATATGCGGAATATTGAAAATGCGTAATCGGTGGAAGAAAGGGTAGGATATAAGTTTAGTTTTCTTTTATATCTTCTTTTTATAAAGATGATATGCTAACATGGCTAAGGAGGGAAAATATCAGCACTGTCGCTGAAAAATGTTATTGAACTTTGCCATTAATTGTGATATTTTCCCCTTATTCTTTATAATGAACACTGTTATGTAAAGTGTAGTAGTAGTAGTAGTAGTAGTAGTAGTAGTAGTAGTAGTAGTAGTAGTAGTAGAATAATTAGCAGTAGTAGTAGTAGTAGTAGTAGTAGTAGTAGTAGTAGTAGTAGTAGTAGTAGTAGTAGTAGTAGTAGTAGTAGTAGTAGTAGTAGTAGTAGTAGTAGTAGTAGCAGCAGAAGCAGTAGTAGTAGTAGTTGTTGTTGTTGTTGTAGTAGTAGTAGTAGTAGTAGTAGTAGTAGTAGTAGTAGTAGTAGTAGTAGTAGTAGTAGTAGTAGTAGTAGTAGTAGTAGTAGTAGTAGTAGTAGTAGTAGTGGGAGTAGTAAAGTAGTAGAAGTAATAGTAGTTGTTGTTGTAATTTGTTTGGCAACAAAGATGCAGTAACAACCTTTTTGCTTGATTTTATTGGATTTCATGTCAAGCGATATTAGCCAAGACCTGATTTCCATGACTGGAACGACATTTATGTGTAACAGAGAGAGAGAGAGAGAGAGAGAGAGAGAGAGAGAGAGAGAGAGAGAGAAGAAAGATAGTAGAGCGGAGAGAGATCGGGAGGAATAAAAATGATAATGTGAGCGAATATGATAATGGTGATGATGATGATGATGATGATGATGATGATGATGATGATGATGATGATGATGATGTTGGTGGTGGTGGTGGTGGGGGGCGGTAGAGTTATTTCAATAGATTCTTATGGCCCCCGATGCTTGGCGGTGACTCGCCTTCCGATCAGACGTTTGGCAACATTGATGACGATAACGATGATGACGAGAATGATATATAGTGGTGGTATCGGTAGTCATGGTAGTAGTGGAATGACTACAAAGATTCTTACAATCACGCGCGATAGTAATGATGGTTCAAGCAATGATAATGCTGACTCCAAGAACTATTTTTAGCAAATAATAATGATGATGATGATGATGGTGTACGAGCATTTTGAGGAATATTGTCAATCATCCGATGGTTGATAGTGGTTGAGGGGTTTGCTATAAACTTAATGAATAAGGCGTACAAACTCAGAAACAGGGCGTCCCATGTAAAAATCATGGTCGTCGCATATCGTTGCATAATTCATACGCCGCATTTTTTTCATCGACCTTCTCGACTCCCAGAATAAATGATTTTCGAAATACGTCAATACTCGAAATGAATTTACTCTTACCCACCACGAACCATTTGCTTAATGCCAAATCGTTTCCATCATTTTTCACTTCGCTCCAACCGGTATTCGGTATTCGCGCCAGATTCTCTCCCAATCACACCTCTCGCATTCTTACCCGTTAATAGCCAGCATCGAGTTGATTTGTTTTCCCAAACATTTCAATACCATCTCTCACAAGTCGAAAGCGGAGAGGATCGTCGGTGTTTTGCAAATGATTTGCTTGTTTAAGGCATCCCTACATACAATCACCACTCCAATTTGAGATGGGAGGTCGTCTTATTACCTCCTCTTCCAAGTTCACGGTAGTTCTAGGACTCTTTTCTTCTTCTTCTTTCACAACGCTCCATTACTGCCTGTCAAATCCAACCATTTATTAATCACCCCCAAATCACTCGTACACGAAATTCGAGTCAGTGCGAAGTTGGGAGCCGTTTAGCACCTCGCTGTTCCGTCCAAACACAAAACACTGAACAAGAGACCAAAGAGAGAAAGAGAAATTGAAGAAGGCGTAAAAGAGCTCATTTATCGAAGTTCAATTTATCATCGGGTACTCATTATTTGTAAGCAAAACAATTTTCCAAAGAGTCCATTTTGTTCTATACCTCTCCTCGTGTTGCGCCCTAATAAATGGGGCGCTTAGTGCTGATAATTTGTTTTGAGAGCTGTGTATATGTAATGGAGAATGGTATACAGGTACTTTGGTGAACAGAAAAGAGCGGATTGATGGGAGTGATTGTTGGGAGACTAGAAGAGTTTTTGATGCCTAGGAAAGGTTTTCCTGACCGAAATAAATAGAACGCGAAAGCGGGAAAAGGGAGAATGAGAACTGAGAAGAAGGAACGCAGGGAACATGATATTGCAATATAGTTGTTAGCTAAATCAGGGACTCGGTAGATATGGTAGAAAGGCGCCATGAACTTCAAGTATACTGGAAACAAATGATAGATCACGTTGATGAGGATGACGATGATAAAGGTGACGAACGTGGTGCCAATTAATGAAGAGGATGATGATGACGGTGACGATGACGGAGACGGTAATGGTGACGAAGGCTACACAGTTGACGATAATGATAAAGATGAGGAGGTGGATGACCTGATATCTAACATCGTGGTTATTGGTGATGATGATGACGATGTTGGTTTTGATTGTAGTGATTGTAAGGATGATGACGACGATGATGATAATGATGATGATTATGATGACGATGATGATGATGACGATGATGATGATGAATATGATGATGACTGCAATGTGAATGATACAGATGCCGCTACTAAATAGTAAGGATTTTTCGTGAGGAGGCGGTAAAGAATATGACAAACTCAGCATTCACTAAAAGAAACCAAACAAACAAACAAAAAATCAAAACAAAACAAAACAAAACAACACAGTACAATACAGTAAATTACATCCTTCCACCAATGAATTTCGGTGAATGAAACATAAATTAACAAGGCCACTAGAATGTGCAGGATGATACCCTATCATGTTCCCGCCTTTTCCCCATAACCCTTTTCTTTGGTCTCATTTTCTTTTCTTTTCTTTTTTTCTTCTGGTTCTCCTTTTTTCGTTATTCGATTAGGGGACGCTGCCCCAATCGTAGCTACGCCACTGGCAGAGCAAGTATGAATAATCAGTCTTTCATAGTTAGTAGTGAATATCAGGGGAGCGTTTCATCAAGTGTTTTGTCAGTGATTTTTACCGACAACTGTTATAAGCTACTGAAATCCTTGCATATGATTGGCTGAGAGCAAATTTGTCGGGAAAAATCACAGACAAAACGCTTGATGAAACTCTCCCCGGAATTTCCACAACCAGTAATTTCACTTGTCCTGTTTTATATTATAATTACATTTTGGAGGCATCAAATCATACTCTTTATAATTCATGAGAAAGATGCCGCAAAAACGACATTCCTGCTTTATTCAGGATGCCTTGCCTATTATAGATAACGTTTATGGGTGTAATGTTGCTAAACAGTTTTAAATTGTGATTATGGAACCAAAACAATAATAAATCATTTTTTCCAAAGTAAATGTAAATTGTTTATATTCTGTAGAGGGTGAGCTTTCGCCCTTGCTTCTTTACTTCGTATATTTTATTCCTGGAAATGAAATCAAATAAAAATAAAATAAAATAAAATAATACATTCTCAAGAATAGAACATTTTAAGCATCATGATCATATCGTAAACTTGTTTAAAATATATATTATTGCAGAGGGTACTTATAACTTAAACGATTTTCAATTGACCATTCAGTGGTTTAGATGCTTTTCAATAATGAGAAATGTCAGAAAATATCACTGCGATGCAGACGTCTGTAAAAATGGCATGACGTGTTCAGTTTTAATGACAATTATTTTAGTCGTGTATGCTATTCCATCGATTTGTAAATACCACAAAATGTCTTTGCAGCACAGAAAGGAGGGAACAGCCAGCTCAAGTGCTGCTGGCAAAAAGTATCTCGGGTGATGCAATGATGAAATACTAATGAATTAGCCACACTCCCGTACATGTAGTCCCATGCGTTTAAAATCATGAGGGCTAACGAGTGACGACTCGCGTAATTAATAGCTGGTGGAATGGTCTGCGGCTGGTCATTTTATATATCAGAAAAATAGGATGAAAAACAAGGGGGAAAACTCACCCTCGCCAGACACTCAGAAAAAGACTAGCACAATGAACTGTAAGAAGACAAGATCTTTGCCTAATTAAAAGTTTGCTTAGCGCGACATCCGAACCGTAGGAAGACGGATACAATTTCTCTCATTTTCTTAACAATTTGCGAATGAGCTAATCCAGGGACAGTATACAACTCATTAACCAAATGGCCGGCCGAAAATTGATGCGCGCTTCGGATTTGGTTAAGGTCGAGAGTGTCCCGGGGTAGCTGAGAAGTCTCGTATTTCACGAGATTTTGTGTTGTCCTTATTTTTTGGCAGTTTATAGTTGAGTTACAGGAGATGCTTGTATGTCATGATAAAACATATTGATCACAGCTAATGCAAAATTTGCTGAAGGTAGAAGGGTTTATTTTGTTTGTTTTTGGAGAGATGTAACAATTTTTGAAGGAAATGGGAAAACGAAATAGCCTGAATTATTTTTCTGCTAGATGAACAGGCCAGGGGGGAAGAAAAGGTGTTTATGACTAGACAGCGGGCGCGTTACCACTATTTTTGTAGTCATGACTATTGTAAATATATGTAATGTTTTATGTCGTGCAAATCACAAGAAGTGTTTATTTCTGGTTCGTGGAAACAGTCATAAGCAACAAGGCAACAAAAAGAGAAATGTGCATCAAAACATTTTTTTTCCTGATAAAATGTTAACTTAAAATAAAATGATCTAATGAAAGGTAGAGTTGTTACCCCTGCCCCACTTTTCAAATCATTTCACTCCCATTCATGTAACCTGTAGTTATTTCCCCCACAGGCTCATGTGTTTAAAATGAGAAATAAAAGAAATCATTCAAACTTGTGTGTCTTGACTAGTTCATACAGTTTCCTTGACTTCCTGAAAATATGAAGGTTTTTTTTTGCAGCAATTTTCTTTTTACAGGAGCTAGAGACTACCCACAAACCTGGTCTAAGCTACAGTGGTTATGATGTCTCTTGTGCTGCTAATAAAGTCCCTCATTTTTACTGGCTTAGCCCACTCAAAATTATTAGTTCATTTCAACGATGCCACATCCACCACTATTTTTGTTTAGCAATCGTGAACATCAACAACGCATGATGGAAAGAAAGCAAGTATAATTATGACAAAATAAAGGTTATACATTTAAGTTTATTCATCTTAATCATACTTATTCGTTTTCTTGCAAATAAAACTATATACGTTAAAGTTATAGAATAAAAAATAAAAGGAACAAACATAAGAACGACGTCGTAATCCCAGAAATCAACTCATTGGTCAACACTAAACATTAAAGCATTGCAACACAAAATATTAATGCTCCATATAAACGAGTAATAGAATGACGGATGGGATAATTGTATTGAAAACGAAAGGGCAGCACTAAATTAGGCCTATGTTCTAGTCTGGCTTCTCCGGCTTCTCTCTCTCTCTCTCTCTCTCTCTCCCTCTCTCTTTTCTCTCTTTCTATTTTCTATCTCTTTCTACCTTTCTTTCTACCACTCTCTCCTCTCTTCATTTTACTCTGTGTCTTTTCTCTCTGTCTTCCCAAGGAGTTATGATAACTCCTTGTCTTCCCATCTCTTTACCCCAATCTCTCTCTCCCTCACACTCTCTCTCTCTCTCTCTTTGTCTCCCTATCTCCATTTGTCTGTTTTTGTCTACTCTGTCTCTCCGTCTTTTCTCTATCTCTGTTTCTTCATCTGTCTTACAATATGCTCTCTCTCTCTCTTTCTCTCTCTCTCCCTCTCTCTCTCTCTTCCCCTCACTCTCTCTCTCTCTCTTTCTATCTATCTATCTTCCCCTCTAAATCCCACCTTCCTTTCCTCCTTGTGAATGTAACCAACGGAAATTAAGGGTTTTGCTTTATTAATTTCGGACCATCATCACACGGCGATAATGACACCACTCCCGACACGGGTTCATTTCTCAAGCCGTCTCGATCCAATGAAATATCACTTATTAATTTGTCGCGGGAAAAATCATCACAATAAATCTCCTCGGATCAGTATGGTTTTGATTAATGCTTACAAAGTGGATGAGATGAGATGGGGAAAAGATGCAATTGGCCGCCGATTTTCACCCGTAAAATTCATATCGTTGTTTGCCAAGGAGTTGTTTATGTGATTTATTCTGAAGTGCCAGTGAGACATTTATCTTTTTTCTTTGATTCTTTCTTTTTAGATTAACGGTGTTACTTTCTATAGTTTCTTTCTGCCTTGTTCTTATATCCTCCTTCTCTCTCTTTTTTTTTTTGTTATCTCTTTCTATGTCTCTCGCACTATCCATTGATCTTTTTGATATCTGCCCCTCTTTTTAGTTTCCCCTTTTCTCTTTCTTCTACCCTCGTTCTTTATCTTTATCCCTACCTCTTTTTATACGTTTTGCTCTTTATATTCTCTGTATACAGTTTTTTCTCTCTCACATATTTTCAACTGATAGCAAAAACGTAGAGCAGAAGAGGTATAGAAGAAAGTTTTCATTATTCTTTTGCTTAACCTGAAATTTCATAATGCTGTAATGATGATAATGGTGACTATTGCCATTTCCTTGATGACGACGACGACGATGATAATGATGATGATGATGATGAAGGCGATTATTGTGATGTACACTTTGGAAACAAACTCGGGGACAATATTGCTCATGATGATGGCGATGATGACTGTTGAATTGTTTGTTTGATTACAAACGACGCATTTAAACATTTTTTGAAGATTTTCTTTTCAAGTTTCGCCTCGTTTTTATTATACATTCATACATGTCATATGCAGGTCTTATAGCCCATATCTAATCATGGGAGTAATGTTCTTTTAGTACATCTTTTATTCTTATCATTATCTTTATTATATTTTTAAAAAAAATAATGATATTTTGCTTTTTGTATAGGGCATTTGACATAATTATGCACCGCCAACAATCACTCCGGGCTTTATTTCATCAAAGATATGCATGATATTGCTAGGGCTTGGGCTGTGATTTGGGTTTTTACGTTAGGTTTAGGGTTATGATAGGGATCCAGGGCTCAATATAGGAATTCAGTTAGCACGGATAGTGTTAGAACATTAATGACCGCGGAGTAATTTTAGCCGGAGCATGTGTCGCACAATTATATACGTCGCCATGCGCTTCCTATAGTTCTTGCTCCAGCAACCACGCTGAACAAATCCTACCAGGTTCCCATGTTGTACCTGGCATGCCTTGGTCGAGAGAGACAACTGTAGGGGAAATGCTCACCAGGCAGGGATTCGCCACACCCAGCTTCATAATTGGTTGAGATTTACAAGCATTTATTGTAACTCAGTATGCCTGACGACATCTAAATAAAATGTAATTTCAACAATTAGTTTCCGGTTTTTCTTTATAAGTCCTGAATCTTCATCTCAAAGAAGCAATTCTGGGTAAAAATTACAGAATATTTTATAAGTCATCACATTTATTCACTTTGACGGTAACTCAGTATTTTCCATTGTACATAGGCCGATTGTGAATCTGGACCGAAGAATTATGCAAAACTTTTAAATTCCTAATGAATTACAAAATCAAAGGCCTGTTCTGAAGTATAACCTATGTAGTTGCTAAATGAAGCTCTAGTACAATATGGCAGAGGCGGAGGGCAGGGGACTGCAGCCCTCCCCACCCGAGAATTTTTTGGGGACTACCAGTTTTCCAATATTCGTGTAACTGTCCTTTTATATTTGGGCAGCGAAGAGGTCTCTGTTAATGTTACTATTTCGTATTGCTTGCTCATGATACTTATAAAAAAGTTGATATTAGGGTAAGAGAGCCACCCGCCCCCCCCCCCCCCCCCTTCACGGCAACAATGTGCCCGATAGGTAATGCCAGTAGATGAATGCTAAACTCTATTTGCAACATGAAGTACAGCAGCGGAATTGTAACAAAAAAATGTTTGTCAACAAACAAACCCCATCCTCCCCCCCCCCCCCCTCCTCTACCTCTAGCGACGCCCCTTGAATGTTCTATAGAGTAATTGATTAACCAATGAAACATAAACACTGAACCTCAGAGAGGAAAATTTGAACAGTGTAGGTACCTGCTTTTATATTCGGGCGATTTGGAAAGATTTAGTGGAAATCGAATGAAAAGTCACTTTTCCAAAATGAATACTCTCATGACATATTCTTTTTTTCTTTTCGATCAATGAAATGGTGCCTCAAATCTTCCCAGCCTTCGTTGTCACATAAACAATATAGACTCCATACGAGAACAAGCGTGCCCATTATATGCCTTTGCACCCATATGCAGGCATTCAGATATAAGATGAGATTGCAAAATGGTGTGTATTTGAATTAATTTTCGCAGTTGTCGACATGCAATTATGCCGCTTTTCATTTTGCCGCTTCAACCTTCTGCGACCTTGAAATTGCTAACAAGATGTTTGATTAACATTTTTTTCCGGTTTGAATGGATACATTTTACAATAGTAAAAATATTTGGTACTGATATTCTGCGTATGTATCTCAGTCTTGCACTGGCGTGGTTGCGCAGAAACAGGGTATAACGTCATAACATTTGCGCAGCCGATTGAAGCAATTGCTTTTGATTGGTCAACTACGAATTGCCACCGAAATTCAATCGAGATTTCGCCATTCGGTCGGTAGTCGAGACGCCAGTTGAGACATCGTCCACTCTGCCTAATAAATATACCTCAATGGCGGATCCAGGATTTTGATTAGAGGGAGGCATGCCCCTTGCGCATACTGTTTACGTGTATTAAATACCCCCTTTTGGGCTTCACCATAAACATGATAAAGGGTTGTTGTAGTTGTTGCTTGTGATGCGGGCGCTCAGTCAAAGGTTATTACGAGGTTTAAAAAAAAAAAAAGTGACACAAGGTAAAAATAAAGGGGAAAACCTTTTATAGTTGCGTGCTATTGTAGTTCTACACCAAAAATAGAGTGTGGGGGTTCTTGCGCTCCTCTCTGAACTCGTCACTGAACTTTGTTCTATATGTTTACCGGTGTTTGAAGCCCCTGTCGATCGATAAAACGAAGAAAATAAGGTTTTATTTACAGGATAGCCAGGATAGCATCGTCAGTATAAAAACTATTCTTCCTGAAGGTCCTCCATTGTTATCATCTCGAGCCAGATACCCATTCTAATACACCTGGGTGGAGAGGGACAAATGTGGATGAAACACCTTGAACAATGATATAAGCTCTGAGCAAGGGTCAAAGCCAGGACCTCTCACATCAGAGTCAAGAACCTTCCCCACCATAATGATAATTAATAATGATAATTAGAAGGGTAATTGTGTCTTATTTATCCAGGTAGCCACATCAGTATCACTACTACTCTTCATGCGGGCCCAGCATTGCCAAGAACCCATTACACAAGGGTCGAGAGGGACATATGTGGGCAAAACACCTTGTCAAAGGAGCCTTCTCCAAAACGATTCATGATTTCAGGATCGGAAACTTGATGTGTTCTTTTCTAAGATATAGTTAATTACGTCAAGTTTTTTCATTAATACTAATGTTTTGTTCTTATGCAATTTTCAAATTTATACTTCATCAACCCGCTCTCAAGATAAACAATGACAAGTTGAATGAAAATTTTTTTAAAAAGCATCATGATGATATCGCTTTACTTCTTCGCCTGACATGCATGCATGGTCGAATTTCCTGTCATTTTGTAAGGATTGTCTTATCAGCCATGCAAATGAAATTATAATAAAAGGAAGGAAAAGTCACATAGCACACAGTAATTGTTTATTCTATGAATTTTATATCTAATAGTAAAGATAATTGTTAGAAAATATTCGGCTGTATACAACAATTTGCAATGCTTCTAAACAAAAATTAATTGCAGTTTAAAATGAACTGACTATGACTCAAAATATTTTTGCGCAAATATTTCCAGAAATCGACAAAATGACACCACCATCATGACTATTGAGAAGTAATCAGCAATTAATTATATCATGAAGTAATATAATGACTGTTTCATCCTTCTCCTTCTTTGAAAATTCTTTGCGATTCACAAACTTTGTTCATTCAGAGTACACGTAAATTGATTGTAATCGTCAACAGTCAGGCAAAATGTATTTTCGATTTTATCTGGGTGATAATTACCATTAAATTGAAAGGTATGCAGCAACAATAACCCCTACAGTTAATAGCTGATTATATTTTATATTAACGTAAAGTAAAGGTAAGCGAACTATGACGATGGTGTTCCCAATTTCAGTGCTTCCTTATTTCAATTTCATTTTGTCAATTACGTCCAATTCAGGCGAAGAACATTTGTAATCGGCAATGCCGAACATCAAATCTTTGTATCCATACTTAAAGTCGTCATCCTTATTTTATCTAATACTGAAAGGGCAACATCCTTCACCACAAAAACCAATTTCTCTACCATTCCTGTATAGTCTAAGGAAAAGCAAAGCTTTAAAATAATGGTACCAAGAAAGGGTCAAGCAATTTTATCAGTTTTAACTTGTAACACAACTAGATTTTCTTCTGTTGCAACGCCGAGAAGAACGTCGTCGATAGTTTTATGTATTTACCCCAAAACATTTAAGATCCATAACCTCTCCATAGAAAGGTGTATTACTCAATGAAAATGAAACATTGCTAAGAACTTCGTCTAGCATATGGAGAAGTTACATTCGTTGAGATAATTTCTGGTCCCGCAACTTAATTGTCAAAAAAGATTGCAAGAGCGGCGTGAATTTTGATCGAAGTTATCATATTCGTCATCAGATTTTGTAACTTTTAGCCATTTTAGCTATTACCCCTAGATTTCATCGCGCGTAAATGCATTTCTTAATCATCTCGAGTAAATGAAAAAATGACTTCTCCCTTCGTCGCCTTTTAGAGTATGATCTCTCCTTCTTCTTTTTCTTAATTTCCCTAACCGAAGACGACTATCAATTATTCATGACCCATTCGTGGTTAAGGATTACTTCGAGTTAATACTCCTAAAATGTTTTCCGACACTTTGGGGTTGACATGTGGTCAGGATTTCAACGGGGGCGATGTCAGGGGGTCTGTCATGGAGACCCCGCAATCGCAAACAAATGAACTTCGAAGAATATCATTACTTCCTGAAAGAGGAAGGGGCAGAAAGTGGCAAATCTTTGGAGGGGGAAATATTTCGGCATCTTTTTTTAATTTTTCATTGTCGGGGTGCTGATGAAGAATCTATCCTGGCCTGGAATTATCCCTGATGAAACTTGTTAGAGAGCATTGACTCCCTGGGCTACCCTGCGGGACCTCTCATCGAGCGTAATTTGAAACAGTAATTCTCCCTAATATGAGTTTTAATCCCCTAAATCGCGTACGGCAAGTCAAAGAAGACGGATGCACTTAATTCGCGGTTGTTTTGTTGAGTTTTGCTGGTGGCAGCTTGTAGCAATCGTAGCGAATAGGACATAGTTGATGGCTGTCTTAGATAGAGCGTCGTCGAGATTGGTTAAGAAGAATGGAGGGGGCACATGTAACTGTATCAATTGTGGGGATCCCGATTGATTAATCTGAGTACAAACTGGAAAATTGGCGATGAATGGGCCGGAGATTGTATCGTATGTTTGCTAAATCAGTTTCACGCGGTAAAGTGTGAAGATATTAAGAGGGGAAAAGGGAGTTGCGCATGCGTGTTTGCCACCTGTGCGGAGTTTTGGAGCCTTGGTGACGCGGCAGGGCAAGGGCGAGGCTACCAGTCAGTAGGCCGTCGTTTGGGGAGTGTTTCTGACTGGTTCTTCGACATATGGTGTGCAATCAGGCCCCACTAGCCACGTGCCGCTTAATGTAATGAATTGGCGGCGTGAAATTAGAGATTTGGCCAGCCTTTGAGGGAGCCTAAGATCGTGGGGACGTTGAGAAGGCAAATAGCCGCGCCGCTTGGCTGAAGATGAAAGTCGAAGTTGAACCTGAAGGTTTCAACCAATGGCAGCCCAGTCTAACCAATCATGCACCCGTCACTGGCCGAGCTCATTTTACAAAAGCAATTTATCTCACAATATCCCTAGAAAAATAATTGATGGTTGAAAAACTTATTGAGATTCATAGCGCAAGACTGTTTTCTCGGCATTTCGCATTCATGAGCATCTCTCGTATTTTATTGGCGGCAAGTAAAACACAGGTTCATCCCGGCAAACCTTGCCGTGTAAATCACAGCTGGGCTGCCGCTTTTTTTACGAGTTGTCTCAGACGCAGGGGTAGATGGGGAAAACTATACCGTGTGGGATTGATAATCCAGCATCTGCTCAAATTCGAAAAACAGGTATATAAGTTGATGGACGTTTCGCGCGAGCACTCAAATTGCGCGCGATGCACGAAGCGTCGACTCGATGCGTTTTAGCCACCAGTTGCCCAAGTGTTGACGACATTGTGCCGAAACTGAGACGCTTCGCTGGCCTCCCTCCCCTTTTCGCCCACTTCTCTCTCGAACCCCCGATGATATATTGGCCCGGCGCACTCGACCAGGTGTCACAATTTTGTAATTAAGCCTCAGAACTCTGTTTTCGCCTTCTCTCTGTAAATCATAATTCATTCTGGGAGATGATTTGATTCGGTGAAAACGAATCAATTACTTAATTTCTCGACTGTGACCCGTGTCTCGTCACCCTCCCTATCTCTTCAAAAATACAAAAGCTTCTGCCGGCTCTAGCCCCCTACTCTTGTCCCTAACTTTCCTCCTGCACGGACAGCCCTTCACTTTCTTCTCACCATCTCCAAGAACTTCACCGGGAGCGCATCATCTCTTCGGGGACTCTTCATCTTCCATCTCTTCTTTGATCAAACTCGTTTTCGCTTTGACGTCGACGGCGCGGCGTAGCAGCATGTCGCTGAAGCTCGGTGTCGCTGTGGACTCCCCGCACAGCAGACTAACAACCTGTAGCTCACCGCCTGAAAGTATGAAGTCTCACCTAGCTACTCCAACTCCTCTCTCGGCTCGCTCATCCTCCCAGCGGCCTGCATCAGCTCCTATCATCCAGTTCTTTCCCAGTGCAGCTGCCAAGTCGTTGCCAATCTCTATGGTCAATCCCCACGGTAAGTTATCTATATTTAACATCTCAAATTCAAATCACCGAGGCATATAATCGTGGTATAGCGTCGGCCAGGAAATGTTTAAAAACCCATTTTCATCCACCTGATCTTAATCTTTCTGACCAAGTGCATCTAATTCTAAAGTAATTTGTTGATGTAATTACTTGATTTAACGATGAAAAATATTTATTTCTGTATGTTGTGCATGCGATATATCACTTTGATTGTAATCATTGCACTGTGGTTATTGTACTTGCCCCGATTGTTGTCATAAATCACAATTAACTCTTTCCATGGATGAAAGGACAGATGATATACACCACCGAGATTTTCTTTGTGCTCTTTTTCAATCATTTGATACTTCGGATGTACACCAAACACTTATATTTCATTCAATATATTATCCTCTCTTTACAACCCTTTTACAAGTGCAATGAATAATATTACATCAATAACTGCAATAGATCATTTGCTCGCAAAGCGTAAATGTCAACAGAAATAAATGGTTACTTCTAAATTGGTCATATGACTACTTTACATCTTTCTCTTAAAGAGAAGCGAGAAAAAGACCTTTGAAAGAGTGAGAGATGTGGATGAGAGAGAGAAAGAAAGAGAGAGTGAGTGAGTGAGAGAGAGAGAGAGAGAGAGAGAGAGAGAGAGAGAGAGAGAGAGAGCAGTAGAAATCAATGTTATCAATACCACTGAACACAATTAGAGCTCGCCCTCCCAATTAATTCATATTTGTGTACATTGTACTTAAAGTACTCTTAGGGCTAGCGCGTCACTACTTGATATTTTATTGGAAAAAGTCAATTGCTCGGCACACATTTGCATTGTTCGGAGCCGATTTCGAAGTACTTTTAATAAATACAATCGTTTAGTAGGCACAATCGACCGATTTATTTCACAATTGTGACACGAGCCTCATATTTGGGTTTGCGTCAAATCTGGGTTGGAGTATCCGCACTTAGGGGGGTTGACTTTTGCCCCCATTTCTTACCCCTTTTGTGACAATAGGATCTAGATCTCCTCTCCGTGGAGGAAAAAGAACAGTCAACTTTGCAAATTCTCTGCCTTCTCTCTCTCTCTCCAACCATTCTCCCCGTATTATGATCCGCGTGCAACTTGTGTTTGCGAGGGAACTTTTCGTTGAAAAACAAACGCGCGCGCCTTTTTTTTTTCTCTTTTCCGTAGCCCGGTGATCGTCTGACGGGGTGCGAATATTGATACAGCCTTCAGAATCGGCCTCAATTCCCGAATCTGGTCGTGCGATATGTTTGCAAAGGCCTCTCTAAATTCTCTTCCCTGTATTGACTCCTTGATACGCTGTCAATCTAGTTCTATCCTCCCTCCAAATATCGCCCAACAAACATTTAGAGTATAAAACATTGCAAATTGCATTTATATTGATGTCGAGAGCCCGCATTTTTAAAGAAAACGTGTCCCCAAAAGCCCATCTGAAAAGAGTAACAAATTTGAAATTTTTCAGATATCGTCTGCGGTAAATTTGAAGAGTAAACAGAGAGCACGTGCCAAGGATTTAGCTCAGTAAACTATCGTTTCACGAAGATGTCAACACCATTTTATCTCGTAATTTTCTAGTCACAAACTTTTTTTAGTGAACTGTTACAAGTCTGTCATTGTAATTAAAAAGAAGTCAGGATATAATGGGTACACTTGTACTCAAATGAATTTTTGGTAACATTCCCGAAATGCTCTTTGGGGATAATTGTGACAATTTCAGTGAAAAGCCATTTAAACTATTTGATGTACAATTCTTTTGATTTGCAATTCTAACTATATTTGAGAGAACCTGTTCAATTGGCCATTATAATATGCACATAAATATAAATTTGTATTTGTTATAATTTTGCATTAACTCTCCCCCCCCCCCAAAAAAAAAGAGGCGAATCTTCATTATTCTTTGAAGTCACATAGGAATCTTATGTCTCAAATGGTTACAATAACAATATGACATACTACTGGATGATGAGTAGTTTCTAATACGAAGTTCGTAAAGGATACACTCGTGAGACCAAGGAGTTATCCTTGTGAGACCAATAACTTATTTGTTAGGAGTACTGTGGTATATTGGTAAAGGCTAGAGACTCTCACACGAGAAGTTCTGGGTTCAAACCTTGTAATAGTGCTCTCACCATTGTACAAGGTCTTTTATCCGCCTTTGCCCCTCTGGACCCAGGTGTGTTAAGTGAGTACCTGCTAGGGTAATAATAATTACCGAGTCCTCGGGAAGAGCAGCAGTAATTCTGAAGAGGCTACCCTGGGTAAATAGGACAACTATTATTTTGTTGCAAGTACTATTTCATGTTGAATAGCATCAAGTATGAAGTTCGTAAAACGATAGCCCCATGAGACCAATGAATTCATGGTTGATATCCCCTTTTATTCAACATGTTCAACGTCTGATTGTTGGGATTTCACAGGCATGATCGGGATGGTGGTACTGTTAGACCAATTTCGAGCTGGTGATTATGATAGGTACAGTATATGTATATATTATATAGGTATATGATAATATTCGGTGACTTCAGATGTCATGGATGTAGAGCAGGGGTATCGCTAGAGCCAATTAACCGACTAGTTAGCTGAAAATGTGTCAAGAAGTTGTTTTTTTTAAAGGTCCCCCCCCCCCCCCACTTTTAGCGAAATTCCCAGTAGAAACACAATTCAACTTTTTAGAGGAATGGATGGATCAAAATCAGGTAATGTGTTAAGAAAAGCACCGTTTATAGTTGTTCTGACCCCATCCCCTCCCAAACTCCCCTCTCTGGTTCTCTCCTTCTTTTCTTCTTCAGGGTTTATACCTGTTTATTAATATTTGTGAATTTATCAATATTTCTTTCCAGAACCCCTGGTGACGAATTATCAGTTATAAGTAACATCTTAGTCATACAGACTCCAGCTGATATACATTAGGGCCTGCGTTTTTATGTCTGGGAAATTTCGGGGAAGTCTCGGGCAAGTTGTCGTGTCCTATAGCGGCAACTTCTCTAAAAGAAATGTGCTTTAAATATGAACATAGTAATCAACTGCTCTATTCCCATAATAACAATGATGGCATATAGAAATCTAATCATATTGATAAGAAATTCCACACGCATATCGACTACCACTCTAGCATTTCCTACAATATCCAAGTCAAAGATTAAAAAAGGAAAGAACTGTGGAAAACGGTGAAGGATGGATTGGGATGGGTATCCAGTGTCATAAGAATGTTTCCATGGCAACGGCTCCAGCTGTATCATTTTCTTTCACGTATGCTAATAATCAAATCTGTCGCCACCCCTCCCCCGCGTATGATCATGTCTATGTTGAATAAACCACAGTATTATGACGTCTTACAAATCTATCCCTTCCAAAAGCCGTGTTCTTGAACATTCTTCTCTAAAGCGATTTACCACATTTAGATATCACTTTTCGTTAACACATCCACTTAATTAATTACCTCTCGGAGTAAAATCAAGTCACAATTCAGCTGTGTATCACGTGTACTCTTACAACCACCAAAGATGAATCATTAGAGCGGCACTTAGATTTCATTACCTATCAATTTATCCGCCAAATTAAACTTTAACTAACACGTTTTTATTTTGGTTGGGCTCGGAGGTAGGGATCTTAGAATGTGGTATAGTACGCAGGATGCAATGTAGTGGTGGTGCTCTTTGTTTGATCGGTTGATGTATTTTCCAGACGTTGGCTTTGGCCGAGACTTCGGGGTGATTTTCTGACGTTGTAGGGGTCGTGTGATGACAGAAAATCTCTGTACTCTGACATTCGACAGGTTAGTACTCTCTCCCTCTCGCTCTCTCTCTCTCTCTCTCTCTCTCTCTCTCTCTCTCTCTTCTTTCTCAGTCTGCGACTTAAGAATGAAAGAGTTACGACTGAGAGAATTAGTTGTAGGATAATGAATGCAAGAAAGCCAGCTCAAATTTAAAAAAAAAAATCAACAAAAAAAAATCAAATGATCAAAAAGAAGAGGAAAGGGTTACACGGGTGAATTTCAATATTTATTTTTTCATTTTTGTTTTCAGTTACCCCGTCTTTCTGCTTTTCTCCCCTCCCTATCCCCTCATTCTCTCTCTTTTTCACCCCCCCCCCTCTCTCTCTCTCTCTCTCTCTCTCTCCCTCCCTCTCTCTCTGTTTCTATATCACTCTTTCTCTCTCTTTCCCTCTTTCAATCCCGCAGTGCTGTAAAAAAAAAAAAAAAAAAAAATCTTTGCTAAAAGAACGAAATGATATCGTTTTAAATTGGTGGCTGTTTCCAACACTTCAATGCAAGGAAAAGAAAAAAAAATAGTAATGGTGATTATCATAACGACAGCGACCCCATGCGGCTCATTGCTTGTCTAAACAAACTTGAATGGCTCAGTAGAAACGTCCTTTGTTAAACTTCACACAAGGTCAAAGGTCAATTGCAAGGATGGTTGGTTCTAGTATCAATATAGTTTTTTCGCTCCGATAAAAGTGACAGAATTTTGCTTTTGCATTCACCGCCAAAATATTTCTTTCTTCATGTCAACCCTCCCAATTTTTCAACATCCGACCTCCGTGTACATTACACTGAATTTAGATTTATCTTTAATATGTTTTAGAAGATATGATGTGTAGGCGTATCTCTAGGTTATGCCTTTTTTCCTGTCAGGTATATGTTTTGTATTCTTTACACAAAAGAAGGCTCATGATCATGATGATGTTTTTGTTTTGTTTTCATGCCTACTACGATCTTCACCCTGGTTAATTAGATTTCATTTTCAAGCGTATACACAAAATACATCTATTGCCTGTACTTTCTTTTTAAAAAAAATCGAGTGATCACTGACGTCACTCCCGGGGGGATGAAAATGGAGTGAAAAGAGAGTGAAACTCCACTCTTTTCCTGTTAGAGACCCCTCGATAGTCACTCGATATTCATTCCTAAACAAGTGATCACTGACGCCACTCCCGGGGGAGTGAAATTCACTCTTTTTTATTGTTTATTATTTTTTTAGAGAGTAAATTATTCATTGCACATCAACCAATCCAATTTCAGTTTCATAGAAACCACAGAAATAATTCTATTCAAATGCTCTCGTTACATACTTCCCCCATAGAGTTTTTTTTTTTTTTTGATTACCACTATTCGAGCACTGAGTTGTCCCATTATGTAATTTTTAAAATCATTTTAATCTAGTTTAGTTTTGACATCGAATTATCATTTTCTCTACAAAAAATAAAGACTTCGTGTTAAAAACTATGTGCATGGAGAGGTGATATTCGGACAAGAGGGTCACCCTCCCCCCCCCCCCCCCCCCCCCGGCTAAATCGTACCCACACACCAATCGTCAACGTGAATTTCTGTCCAACCGTAACCCACCAACACACTAACTATGCCCCAAGACTTAGACACACTACCAATAAGTTCCACTGGCGTAAATGAACTGTTCATTCAACATGTTCAAAGAATAATAATTGAAACGTGGATATAAAGTTCAACGGAAGGCCAATTACTTGATTGATTAGTTATTGGTTATGTCAGTGACAAGTGAAAAGCAAATTTAACGTGATTTCAAATCTTCAACTTAAGTTTTGCAGATTGTATCTTTCGTGTATAAGCAAGGATAGAGAAATGGCGGCGCGGCGAGACGGTAGGTGACGATACCGTTCAAATATTTTGGTTGGTGCGATATCAGGGTATCGTGCGTGCCGGTCGCGTGCAGGTGAATTTCACTCGCGTGCCGCTGTTATCAACAAGCCGGGGAGTTCCCCGTTAAACAAACTCAATCTTTGCGCTGTATTCTCAGCCGGAGTTTCACTTGCTCACGCCGAGATAATAATATAGACTCCCTGCGAAAAAAAAAGTCCATTGTTGCTTAAAAGTTATGTGGTCGGATGGTGACATGGGTGTGGGATAGCGAATAGGAAGGAGAAGTGAAAATGATATGTAAGGTGATGTGGGAAGAAAGAGCAAAAGATCATCGGTCTTATTTAGTTTTCTTTGTCTGTCAACACCCCCCCCCCCCCCTCTCTCTCTCTCTCTCTCTTCTCCCTCTCTATATCCATCTGTAGATGAAAATCCTTCTCTTTTTCATATCCTCTTTTTGTTTTCGTTCCCCTATTTCTCTAACATTTTTACTCCCTGTTCATAGCCATCCTCTCATCCTCCCCCTCTCCCCCTCCTCTCTCTTTCTCTCTCTCTTTTTCTCTCTCTCTCCCTCTCGCTCCATCCTCCCTCTCTATATCAGATATGCATCTGTAGATGAACATCCTTCTCTTTTTCATATCCTCTTTTTGTTTTCGTTCCCTTATTTCTCTAACATTTTTACTCCCTGTTCATAGCCATCCTCTCATCCTCCCCCTCTCCCCCTCCTCTCTCTTTCTCTCTCTTTCTCTCTCTCTTTCTCTCTCTCTCTCTCTCTCTCTATCCTCCCTCTCTATATATATATGCATCTGTAGATGAACATCCTTCTCTGTTTTCATATTCCCTCTTTGTTCCCGTTCCTCTATTTCTCTAACATTTTTACTCCCTGTTCATAGCCATCCTCTCATCCTCCCCCTCTCCCCCTCCCCTCTCTTTCTCTCTCTTTCTCTCTCTCTCTCTCTCTCTCTCTCTCTCTCTCTATCCTCCCTCTCTATATCCATCTGTAGATGAACATCCTTCTCTTTTTCATATCCTCTCTTTGTTTTCGTTCCTCTATTTCTCTAACATTTTTACTCCCTGTTCATAGCTATTCTCTCATCCTCCCCCTCTCCCCCTCCTCTCTCTTTCTCTCTCTCTCTCTTTCTCTCTCTCTCCCTCTCTCTCTATCCTCCCTCTCTATATGCAGCTGTAGGTGAACATCCTTCTCTGTTTTCATATTCCCTCTTTGTACCCGTTCCTCTATTTCTCTAACATTTTTACTCCCTGTTCATAGCCATCCTCTCATCCTCCCCCTCTCACCTTCCCTCCCTCTCCCCATTCTCTCTCTCTCTCCCCCTCTCTCTCTCCCTTTCTCTCTCTCTCTTTCTCTCTCTCTCTCTATCTCTTGTCCCCTTATCTCCCTCTTTCTCACTCTATATTTGATATAGTTCCTTGTATATCAACCCTTTCTCCAAGAAAACCCTAGAAATTTATAATCCTGATAATCGAAAACTTCGTGGTCTGATAATTATGAACTAAGGTGAAATCATTCAGAAGAAACAAAGTTCATTATCTATTTGAAGATAACCGTCTCATTCGATAATGCATAAAAGTTACTGAAAATTAAGTTCTTACCACTGTGCTATACTCCTTGGTGCCTTTCTTCTCAGAAGTTCCTCCCGCAAAGCTTTCCATCCAGCCTCAGTATTCTGGACGTACTCTAATCTCATCTGCACTTGACCCTAGGATTATCTACGGCAGGGGTGCTGTTTATTTTATATCCATATCCATTTCTTTGAAATACTGGAACATCCCTCCACACCCTCAAAGCTGCCCCATCGGGTTGGGCTAAGCCCCCGTGCTAAATACAATTAAATAGCCGCCCCTTGCCGCTCCGTGCCTACCTTTCTATCATCGCAGGAATTGGTGTTGGTCGAATTTTACAGGGTGTTCAAAAGAATCAGCTCCCCCTCTCAAATCGATTAATACTGACATTGTTCGCTTATATTTCTTACAGTTTGGTTAGTAATGGTATATAAAAATTAAAAAGATATACCATTTAAAGGTGATACATAACAATCATGGAAAGAATCAAGGGATCGTATGAAGATTTCAAACGTAAAGGAACACTTAATAATAGCTAAACATTTCCAGGAAACCGCTCATAGGTGAAATTCGGTGCTAAATTGTGTTTTCTGACATTACGACGTGATTATGTATTTATCTTAACATTATTATCAATCAACAGCCATTGATTTGTTTTACTGACACACTTTATAACACTGGTCCTCTCTGTCTTACTATTCTGATGAGTATAGTTCAACTTTACCTCATACCGTAAGAACCCAAATTAATAACCGCCTTTTTCATGGGTGTATATACTTCTAACCGCACATCCCCGAAAGTGTAGCTGAATATTTCTTCATTAACGGTCGTTTTGCCAGTCTATCCTCCATAAGACCAATTAAACTTGGCCCTTCGTGCTTGAATCTCGTAAAATTTTACCATGACCCTAAACTTGGTCCTTGGTTCGCGGTCTTAGAAACGTCATCACAGTTTGACAACTTTATTTTCTCTACCATACCTTATTGTCAAAGCACCGATATATGTTTAGTCTCTTTCATCACCCAGGGCTGTTTTGATATTTTCCTTTGAAATTCTTAGAGGCCTTTTTTCTTCATTTCCTCCGTTTAATATAAAAAAAACCCTCTGGTTACATGAGAGAGATCATAATTTCTGAACTGACAAAGGATTTGCAAACTTAAAAAAAAGAGAGCACGGAATATATCACAGACGGATATAGGGGCACAAATAGCCTGTGCGCCCCCTTAAACCCAACTACCATTCGTTATTTTGTTTTTGTACCTCCCCCCATAAAAATGTTTTTTATACTACATGCATTATGCTTAATCTTATTACCAAATAATACTTCGCCATTGTCTGAAGCAGTGGGAATTTCCCCAATTACCAAGTCTCTCGGAGAGGAATTAAATCTTCAAGTCCACTAGTTATACTCATTTATCAAGTATGTAGCCTTGTCTACTTCCTTCTTTTGTAGTTTTTATTTATTTATTGATTTTTGTTTGTTTTATTCTATTTTTGTTCTTATGCATGTTCACAAAATATTTGACCGAATAATCTTTACAAAATTTATAGATGACAAAAGCATATGTTGACTTTATATACATATTACATTGAACATGAGGGTAGGAAAAACATGAAAAATAAGCAAAACCTGATACGAGTCAGGTAAAATTAAATCTAACACATTTTACATCATTCCTCCCCAAATAAAGAAATAATACACTAAAGAAACCTGCTACAAAAAGTACATCATATGGTACACAAAATCTAATACAAATGACATTCCTCTTCCCTACTCCCACTCCACCCCTCTTTGATTAAACACGTATTCTCATATTCCCCATCCCCTCTGCTTTAGAGAGCTTTTACGCATTTATCCGGTTTTTAATCAGCGCGTGTTGGTAACAAAACACCCTTAATCATGGTATAGTCCAAATAAATACCAATCTAATCGCACCTTAAAGTCGACCATGTTGATTCGTCAAAAGGTCAGTCGTCATCGAATAACATATATGTGATTTATTATTTTATCCACCAAGAAAATTACCCCGAATCCCTTTCCCGCCAAAAGTCAACAGCGCAGACGACACGGGGCATTAGATTTTGCTTTCCTTCTTTTTCCCCGCTAAATGATATCGGATGATGGTAGGTGATCGTGTAGGACTACGTAGCTTGCTGTTGAGATAGGCTTTCTAGAGGACTTTCTCCCTTCCCCTCTCTCTCTTATCACTCTTTCTGTTCTTATTTCCCTCTCTCTCTCTTTCCCCCTCTCCCTCTCTCTTTCTCTTTCTCTTCCTCCCCCTTTCCCTATCTCTATAATATATAATGTATATCTCTCGTTCTATCTTTCCATTCTATCCCTCCCTCTTATCCCTCTCCCACTCTATCTATTTTATCTCTCTCACACTCTTGTCTCTATCACTATCACTCTATTTCTGTCTTTATCTCCTTCCCTCTCTCCCTTTCTCCACCTCTCTCTATCTATTTATATGTCTATCTTTCTCTTCTCTTCTCTTGTCTTCTCTCCTGGTCAGATTCGGCGTTTCCGTGATTTTGGCCGAGTCCCATTAATCAGTAATCAGTCCAATCACTTAGCTGCTCATGTTGTTTATGGTGTATTAGCAGCGAAACAGAATGGCTCCGACTGATTAGTTTTCATTGCAGTCTATATATCTTTCAAGGGTCACCAACGACTCTCACCTTCTTCGTCTACGTGGGCTGGAAGGGAGGGGGGGGGGGGAGGTAGAGGATAGGGGTAACCCCCTCCCTTCTGCTCTTAAAAATCCCGGTGTTATATCCATTGCTGTCGATAAATTTGGTGAATTTCTTATACTTGTTTACGCATGTCGAAATTGAAAAGTCTTAGAACCATTTTTTGTTCTTGTTGGTAAATATTTGCGGAGCAAAATTGTCATTACTGCCTCCAATCAAAAAATGGTATAGCGACCCCGGTGTCTTAAATTTAGTTTTCGATTGCCTTCAGAATTAGAAGAAAAAAAATATTTAAAAACGTTTTTCAAATATTGAATGGATTATTATTCTTTTATTTTCTTCCTTTTTCTTATTTTGTTGTTGTTATCATAAAGATAGTACATTATTATCCTTTTCATGTGTATAACCTTTGAATAATTCCATTTAAATACGTACATGTATACTTTGATGTAGATGATTGATATGAATCGACGAAATAAGTTGCTTATTTTGGAAGAATATAAGGATTTGTTTCAAATTGCGTCGAGTTGCGGTTCCGGAACTAAAGAAATTATTTCTGCAGTAAAGTCACATTTACCATATTATTTATAACTACGGAAACAATAATAAAAGCGGATGCAAATTTGTTGCAGAGTTGATTTTTTTAGAAAGCAACTTCTGTAATGATTTAACATTTTCTATTGAAGATTGCAAATCATGCCACAAAAAGGTGGTACCCAGCTTTTAATGGATACATTACAAGTCTACATTGGTTACTTCCAACAAAAAAAAAACCCTCTAAAAAAAAAAATGAAATGAAAATCCGTATGCGAGCCTCACATGTGCTGTAGTATGATAGTATGATATAGTGTAAACTATTTCATGTTATTATATGCATTGCACTATCTTGACTATAAGGCCTGATTAATGATTACACTTTTTCATCCAAGTTTATTAAAAGCATTACATGACTATGTTTGTAATTATATTATGCATTGGCCTATATTTAGCATATTGCTAAGATTTGGTAGATTATTTACCTGATATCTTGTGCTGTCGTGGCAGCCTTTTTTTCAAAATGACTATTATTGTTTTCATTCGCTCAGTTTTCGATTACGGACACATCAGAAATCGCAAGCCGAAAGCTCTGGGGAATCAACTTGATTACACAACGCTCAGCGTCTGCAGGAATTCTGTTATACATTTTGCTCGCTGTCTTCGCATAATAAAAAGAAAACTTAAATGCTTCTTAACCTGCATTATAATGATGAAGGATTATTGATAATTATATATGGTCCTAAAGACATTTGAAGTGTTCATCTTCATAAATGAGAAGTCCAAATTATTAATTACAAGAAGTAATGATAATAAATAAACAAAGAGAGTTACAAAATATCTTATGCCACAGAGCCCCCTTTTTCAGTAACTCAAAAGTCCAGTTTAACTTGAGCCACGTTTAGTGACATTCACTATTTTCCCTCTATATATTAAGCCTATACATTTTATAGAGACATAGAGTGGGAACGGGAAAAATGGGGGAAGGCGAGCGGAAGGAAGGAGGTGGGAGGGGGGGGGGGGGCTGTAGTGTGTTTTTATGTTCACGCGTGACTATTCCATTTTTATCACTTTACACACATATTTCATGGTGGGGAAGAGTACCGTTGCCCATCAAAGTCGAAGTCGAAAGTGCGCATGCGTGGCCCGTGCCCGCCTCGGGCTCATGAGCAATTTAGCCGGATTCCTTACCTGCGAGAGGCACGCGACAGAATCAAAAGTAGCGAATGAACACGTTTATAAATAATTCAAGAATTGCATACAAATATTTAAAAGCTCGATTGGGGCAAGGAACTACAAGACACCTCCTTGATTGCGGTAAGATATATGTCTAATCCAACAGCACTGAAATCAAATTTTCGTCTTTGTATATCGTGAAATACTAAAGCGTGTAGGGTAATTTCAATCCATTATGTTTCCATTTAGGCAAATTAAGTTTCATTTGGTAAATGTAGAAGCAAGACGAAACAGAACCTATGAAAAAATGAAAAAGATGTAAGGAATACATGTATAAACACATTATGCCAAGAAAAGAAAATTATTCATGGCTGAACTTAATTTACAGAAAGGTCTCCTTTTCCACAAAAAAGCAAAAAAAAGAGGGTAGGTATAGAGGGTAGCTATGTAGAAGCAAGAAAGGAAGAGAATATCAAACTAATATGTATTCAAATGTTTCGAAGACTGAATAAGCCACAACCTACCAGGCAATGACCGCTCTTGAACAAGCGCTTTAGTATACCATGCATTGTTGAGGCTGTACGGGGGACTTGCCCGTTCAGTTCGTCGACGTGCCTATATACGCACGAGCTATCACCAATAAAATAAAGTGAATATTGCTACTACTACAAAATATCCCCCATCTCTCTCTCTCTCTCTCTCTCTCTCTCTTTCTCTCCCCTCTCTATCTCTTTCGTCAATCTTTTCCAATCGCATTTATGATAATCATTTTTATAAACAATATATAAATAAACAAAAAAATGATGAAAGCTTATTTTTTTAAAAGGGGGAAAAACATGGCGTGTTTTCTTTTAAAAGTATATTCTGTCCTATCAATTTCATATAAGGTAGCATGTGCTGATTTTGTATAACAAAATGCTGATAAGGACTAAACCATTAAAATCACAAGTATTTCCCGCTATTAAAATACGCAATTTTATAAATCTAACACCGAATACATTTACGCACCGACACAAAATCGTTGCAACAAAATACAGAAGAGAAAGAGTGATAAAACAGCAGAAAATTACTTTAAAAAAGACAAAACAACAAAGAAGCACACTATCAACATCAAACATACATGAATGAAAATCACAATTTTATCTTGCTGTCATACGCAACGATTCATATATCTTTGCCTCAAAATACTTACGACTGTATGAGAAAGGTTGAAAACAGCGGAAAATTTACTTCACCAAAAAACAGTGGAAATTTTACTTCGCAAAAAACAAAACCAAAATAAAAACAAAAAAACAAACAAAACAAAGAAATACCCTATCAACATATCTATCACCATACATGAATGAAAATCGCAATTTATCTAGAAGTTCAAATACCTTTTGTCTTGGTGTTAATAGCGCATCAAAAAAATGACAGAATTTGGGAAGAACAAAGAGAGGAAGAGGTAGCTCCGATTCAACTTCCAAAAAATCCTGAGGTGGTCTTTATCTGTCGCCAAGGATCTTTCCTCACGTGTATCAATTCTAGAAGTCTCCAGGACTCGAAGATAATGTTATTTTTACTCCACCGCTCAATTTGTTACCAGATCCATCCCAAATGAAGTTGTCTTGACAAAGGATCAACGGATTTCCTCTATCTTTCTCCCATAAAGATATTAAAAGAAAAAAAAAAGCATAAACTATTTCGTCTGTTGTCCGATCTTTGGAATCATTACGCTTAATTTTACGAGGACCTCCACAAACTTTTATTTTCCATTTTTCTCCGATTTCGTTTGTCTTTCACCAATGGCTTGTCAGAATTAATAAGGCAATTACATAGATCATGTTCGGAAAGGAGCGGCTTGGGACCAAACCGAGCACCCCTGTAGGATGTAATCAAATAGCTGAAGCAAACTTTGGGGAAATAACGAGTGATTTGGGGTATTTTGAATTACGGCTCAATTGAGGAAAATATTGCCCATATTTTGAAAGCATAATAGGAACGACCCCTGTTCGTAATTTATCTGGAATAAAATGGTGACAAGATTAAACTGTCAATCTGAGAAAGAAAGGTCGTCGATCCGCTAGTCAAAATCGTGTTTTTCTTTTGTTGCTTTCCTCGATCCCGGCCTCTCTTTCAAGAACACATGCACGAAGTCTATCATTAGGCAATGTTAAGTTTAATGGAATCGTGTGAAGAAGAATTTTGTGAAGTTAAATTGACGAAAATGCATATTTTTTTATTCTAGACAATATCCGGTTAACCTATAGATTTGACATCATGTAGAGTATATTTTAATAATAAAAAGCCATCGTATATGTTCAGATTTCTTTGTCTCAGTATATAATAACGAATGAATAGTCAATTCAATCTTTACAGAGAAATTTTGATCATGTTGATAGTCGTTTAGTTTGTTGACTCTCAATTATTCAGAGGTTTAAGGTTCGAATTTCCGCGTGGCATTGGCCCGGTGGGTATGTCATGAGGCAAGGCATTTTGTCTACTGTTGTTTTTCTCGATCCAGGGGATAAATTGGTACCTGCAGTATTCATATATAGGCTAATCAAGACCCCATTTTTAATAGCTGAATCGAATCCTTTGATCAAAGATTAATTTGGAAACGGAGAGTGATAGCGTAGGTTGAACGTCTCCATCGCTCCCTCATTCAAAACAGAAGTCTGTTAAACGAATTCTAAACCTCTGTAACATTTCATCGAATAATATCCTATATTTTGAATTGAATCCTGGCATATTCATTTATTTTGGTCACTAATCAGGCGAATAATTGCCGATAATTTTCGGCGATACAATTCAAATGATTTTACCAGTTCATTTGATGACGGATTGAAAACAAAAACAGCGAAATAGGTTCCGTGTACTTTCAATTTGTTTATGATATCAAATATATGCATAATTATCAGTTATTACGGGAATAGGAGACTGTATGAAATTAAATGTTTACACCATCTACACGGAAGCGTGTTTATGATTTGTCTTTTTAATTGTTAGAATAGCGTCGGTGAACTTAATTAATCCATCGCCCAGGATCTATACAAATCGTTTTCCAGCAAGTTCGATATCAGCAAGGCCATGTGCGACGATTTCTTGTCACGGCCGGGGAGGGGGGGGGGGGGTTGCTATATAATCTTCAAAATATCTGGGGAATGCGTCCCGCCCCCACCCCGGATAGTCCATCATCAGGGCTATTGAATATTACTGTTACCTCTCAATGAGAATAGAAAATACAGTGAAAAGGAGATCGTGGAAAATTAAGAAAATAGAGAGAGAAAGATGGACAAAAGAAAGTGAGGGGGGACGAGGTCTAAAAAACAGAAGACTAAGAAGAAGAAGAAGAAGAAGAAGAGGAGGAGGAGGAGGAGGGGGAAGAGGAGGCGGAAGAAGAAGAAGAAGGAGGAGAAGGAGAAGGAGAAGGAGAAGAAGAAGAGGAGGAGGAGGAGGGGGAAGAGGAGGAGGAAGAAGAAGGAGAAGAAGAAGAAGAAGAAGAAGAAGAAGAAGAAGAAGAAGAAGGACAAAAGAAAGTGAGGGGGGACGAGGACTAAAAAACAGAAGACTAAGAAGAAGAAGAAGGAGAAGAAGAAGAGGAGGAGGGGGAAGAGGAGGAGGAAGAAGAAGGAGAAGAAGAAGAAGAAGAAGAAGAAGAAGAAGAAGAAGAAGAAGAAGAAAAAGAAGAAGAAAAAGAAGAAGAAGAAGAAGAAAGAGGAGAAGGGGGAGGAGGAGGAGAAGAAGGAGAAGAAGAAGGAAAAGAAGAAGAAGAAGAAGAAGAAGAAGAAGAAGAAGAAGAAGAAGAAGAAGAAGAAGAAGAAGAAGAAGAAGAAGAAGAAGAAGAAGAAGAAGAAGAAGAAGAAGAAGAAGAAGAAGAAGAAGAAGGATACGGAGCAGAAGGAGCAGGAGCAGGAGTATAGAAATCATTAGAATAAGATGAGGAAGGATAAGAAATTTACAGTGATAGAAGTAGTAGTATAGACTCAAGTACTCGTTGACATTTAGAATTTGCCACCATTAAAGCAAAAATTTCAGTTGCTTTTCTAAAACCGTTTTATATTTTGTTTTGTTTTGGAGAATATATCAGACAAGAAGATTGTTTGTCTAAATTGGCATACGCTTTCATCGAGAATATAATTTATTTTAAAAAAAAATAAGAAAAGTGATTCACCCTTTATTTTCATAATTCACATAAACATGGTCAGAATCTATCAACTCGGCATCTCTTTTACGACCGACCCCCGGCGTTAATATTCCTAAAAGGTTTATTTTACTAAAAATCGCTTGCATCATTAACAGACCCCAAAAAGTAAACATCATTGAAACTGGGCGGTCGAGCTTCGTAAACGATTTTCCAGCAAATTACCCCGCTAACGAGTGAGGTAACGAGCTAAGCGATTGGTTCAATCTCTCAACCCGTTCGCTCTCAACCGGGCTCGTCAACCAATTAAAGGGGGTGTTACAGCTAAGCCGCCGCATTATCGTATTGCATTTTGATACGCTCGTGCTGATTGGCGAAATCTATCGCCCATAGCTTTGCGTTCTCTGCGGTCCCCTTTTCTTTTAATACTCGAAGCAGAAAATCATGTTTCCTATCATCTAAGTTGTTGTTTTTCTGTTTTTCTTTCGGTAAATCCGGGCTGAAGTTTTCGATCAGCTGGTGTTGAAATCTCGCTATGTATCATGAAATGTCATCAATTTTCCAGATGCAGACATTTCGCGAGTCCGATTACCGAAAGAAGATTCATTTGATAGCCGTAATTTATCACGACGATTAATTTTGCTCGAGTGAGTGAGGGAGAAAGAGGGAGTATATTATGAGACTCATATTTATCTGTTTTTAAGAAGATGAAATCCTTCCTTCAGATTTGATTCTCCTTGCTTAAAGTTGATCCCCTTCTGATTTGAAGCTGATATATTAATCTACCACGACGATGTTTGGAATGAAACGATGATATGGGTCTAATTGATGTCTTCTTTTCTTCCCTTTCCTTCTTATTTTCGTTAAGATTATTTCGCTTGCTCGTATTCACCCCTTACTTTTTAAATGATATCTTTTCAATTTGGGGATGTTTTTGCAAATGCATATGGTTGATTTTATTCGGGGTTTGTGTTTGTGTTTTGTTGTTGTTGTTGTTGTTTTTGGTATATATTTCGTTGCATTGTCTCTTTTTCTTTTTGTATTGACTTTAGTTTATTTCATTTTCTTTTTAAATGTATATGCTAAATGTGTAAGGATTATGCTCTAGTACAATTATGATGTATGGCCCACTACCCTATACGGTTCTATGATTTGCCCTTGGTATTTATTAGGTAATGCCAAGTTGTTGTTATTTTTTAAATTGTTTTTATTGACCCATATTCATAGATTCTTTCATCTTCGATTTTGTGTAAACTAAGTGAAATTGCGAGAAGCAAGAACTGAATAACTCCCTCTCTCTCTCTCTCTCTCTCTCCTCGTGAAAAGACTACAATGACTAGAAATAATGAAGCTATTTGACAAGACGCGGAAATGTTATTTTTCAGCGTCTTTTGAA
Organism: Heliocidaris tuberculata; assembly: GCA_025618425.1. Classification (NCBI taxonomy): domain Eukaryota; kingdom Metazoa; phylum Echinodermata; class Echinoidea; order Camarodonta; family Echinometridae; genus Heliocidaris; species Heliocidaris tuberculata. Next base: position 35,175,206 of record CM046841.1, read on the forward strand.
ATGGCTTCATTCAAACAAATTGATTGCAAACCTCAAACAAAGCAAATGTCTTCATGGTGGTGAAAATAAGTTTTTAAAGCAAAAATCAAAGAAATCAAGATGTAGTTTTCTATCAATAATTGGAAAACAGTGAACTGTTATCACCATATTTTCTTTAATCTCCTCTCACCAGCAGTTTTATTCAAAACGAATGATTAAAGATTTCCGTTCCTCATTATCGTCAATTTGAGCTTTTTTATTTTCTTATTTTTTTACTCAGACTTGACCACTTTCGTTCATCAGTCAAACAAATCTTTCTGTGATTGTTTCATTCATAAGATGCTGACTCATTATTTTTCACTTACGAGAAACTGAAACTGCCGACCGGAACACTTATGAATTACTGATTAAAAGAAATTGCGCGTGAATATTAGCAATTGCTCAGAGACTGCTAACGCTCACTTTATCTGACTTGTATGATTTTCACGAATTATTTCAGTTGGCCATGTCGCATCCCTCCCCATTTTCTCCCTTTCTTTCTCCCCCCCCCCCCCTTTGATCATCAATCTCTCTCTCTCTCTCTCTCTCTCTCTCTATCTCTCGCGCTCTCTCGCGCGCGCGCGCGCGCTTTCTCTATATCTATCTATCTATCTATCTAACTATCTATCTATCTATCTCCACTCCCCCTCTCTCTCTTTCTAGGCATATCATGTTCTATCTTTCTTTTATTTGATCAAAATGATATTCAAGTTGGGCAATAATCTGTTACTGTTTAAGAATATAATAAATAGATGCATGAACAAGTACTTAAACAAGTAGACAATATAAATTCATGAAAATTATCGATGATAATATTACGGAGTTGAATAGAAAGAATGAACATAGAAATGTACATTTTGAAAATGATAGTAGCTGAACAGGGGCCCGTTGCACAAAACTTGCGTTTAATCGCAACTCCTAAAAATCAAACGCAAGTCCTTAATGCGCACTTCTGATTGGCTGAAAATAAAGTTGCGTTTGATTTTCCTGAGTTGCGTTCAAACGCAAGTTTTGTGCAACGGGCCCCAGATAGAACAATAGAATAATTAATAGGTATAAGTTAATGGATAAAAACGTAACGTAAAAGGGTCAGTACATTTTTCTAAAAAGGATGGAAATTAAATCATTAAGTTTGTGTGTGTTTTCTAAAGAATTCCAGACATTGTATAGAATGGCAATATGGCAGATGGATAGGGACAACAACGGATAATGGGAAGGAGAGGGGCAGTGAAGAGAGAGAGAAAAAAAAAGAGAAAGAAAGAAAGGGAGAGAGAGAAAGAGAGAGAAAGAGAGGGAATGAAAGAGAAAGAGAGAGGGGAAAGATAGAGAGAGAGAGAGAAAAGAGGAAGAAAGAAAGGGAGAGAGAGAAAGAGAAAGAAAGAGAGAAGGTAAGAGAAAGAGAGAAGGAAAGAGAAAATGAGAGAGGGAAAGAGAGAGAGAGAGAAAGTGAGAAAGAGAGTAAGAATGAAGTGTGTAGGTGGGGGGGGGGGGGGGGGGGGGCAACCAGATCACTAAAGAGTCGCCAAAAGACAGACTGCAATTGCATTGGCATTTCCTTGAATGCATGCAAGTTAGAAGCGAACAGCAAGCCTGGTCATGATAATGATAAAACAATAACTCTTCGGGATCGCAATTAGACTGATTATTTTTCTCCCTTGATTTGCTTGCCTTCCCCTTACATCTGCCCCGTGGATTGGAGAAAAAAGAATTCAGGAAGAAACGAAATACTCGCCAAACTGTTTATATTTGATTGATATTGCTTTTTACATGGCATAAACAGTGATTAGTCTACAGAATGAGGAAAGAGATAGATAGATAGAGAGAGAGAGAGAGAGAGAGAGAGAGAGAGAGAGAGAGAGAGAGAGAGAGAGAGAGAGAGAGAGAGAGAGAGAGAGAGAGAGAGGTGGATGGTTTATGATGGTCTAATGGTAAAGTAGAAAACTTTTTTTTTTTTTCACAAGGGCTAACTAATCAAGATCCAAAACAAATCTTGAAATTGAAGTTTGAGAAAATCACCAAAAATCGATTGGGGACTTGAGAGGTTATTAATGGTTTTAAAACCACTTTATTTGTACATGCAGAGCATAGTCTCGCATCAGGTCGGGAAAATATTTGCTATTTAAATTATTTGAATTACTTTCGTACCCTACTGAAAAGACGTGTGATAAACAGTTTGGCATCTCTTAGAATCTGACTTTATAAACCCATCTGACTATATAAGACAATCATTTCATGTTCGTGCGGAAAGCGACATTAAAAATAATTCAATTTTTGGTGCTGCAAATACCTTTCCAAAACTATATGTAATTGAATTTTAAAACTTCAATCTCTCTGACGATGTTCGACGCCGTGTATAATATTATGTGTAACTTTTTTTGTGTGGGCCGTGCCGCTGCGAAAAGCCAGCGTAAAATATCAGCTTCTTTGCATAAGACATGAAATGATTTGGAAAGCCTGCGAGTTAATATTGATAAAAAGATGTTATGAATGACAAGGAAAGACCCCGTCGCGTATCCGTATGGATATGATAGCCCTATAATGTTAGGGAAACCAGGACTTGACTGTGTAATGACATTCTTCAGGAGGAATACACATCTGCCGTTTTGCTGGCAGGCTTTTTCGTCACCCCTCCAGTTGATGCATTTACAAATTTGCACCTTTCATTATTTTTTTTTGTTCTTCTGTTTCGGTTTTCCGTCGCGAGAGCTGGCAAAAGTCATTACTCGTCAAAAATATCATCCCAAACTATCATGATATACCATCATACCCGCAAGATACCCTGTGTTATCTAGTAAAAGAACATGATCAGAAAATATCTTCAATTACTCTTCTCAAAACTCCGGTTGTGAGGGGGGGGGGGGGTGTGATGAAGATGTATAAGCAGTAGGATAAATTTCAATCATTTCCCCGACGTTATTAGTTAGAACAAACGGAGAGCCAAAAGGGCTCGAAAGGAGAGACTTGAAAGAGACAGGAAAGAATGAGAAGAGGGAAATAGGCAATACTTGAGAAAGATGACATAGGATTGAAGAGAGATAGAAAGAGAGAGAGAGAGACGAAGAAGGGATCGCTCTACAAGTTCAATTTGCCTAATAAGTCTCGCAGATAAAATATCAATTACTTTGGCGAAACCATATAGGTCTACATTATACACTTCTCTCGACCATTTATTTCTTCCAGGTATTGCCTCCCTCTCTCCCCCTCTCTTTCTCTCTCTCTCTCCCTCTCTCATCTCTCTCTCACTCTCTCTCTCTCTCTCTCTCTTTCTCTCTCTTCCATGGGCCGACCGGATCCCAATGTCTGTTTAAACAATCTTTGATTATCTGACCAAATGAGCATAACAAAACGGGGGTTGATTAAAATACTAAAACACACAATTTCATCTCCACAGGGGAGAGAACGAACAGAGGAGAACAAAAAAGGGGGAAAATTGTAAATAGAGGAGGCAGATATCATCTTTAATTACACCTCATTCCATTTTGCGAATTTAGAAGAAAACGACATCAATTTTTTTTACTCTCTCTCTCAGTCTCTCGTGACGCCATCTCATTTTTTTTCTTCCCTCCGGTTTAGAGATCACACTGATGCGCTTTCCAACTGTTTTGATTAGTGGTAGGGTAATAGCCACTGATATATTACCCTTATCGTTATTCTGTTCATCCTCTTCTATCTCTCTCTCTCTCTCTCTCTCTCTCTCTCTCTCTCATCTTTTCTCCCTTCTGGCGGGATATCTCATTTGTTTGGAGTCGCATCAGTGTTAATTGATTTCTAAGCAGCGAGCAGTGACACCCACGGCATTCTGGGAAGGATGGTCCTTCATTAAAAAACAGGGGGGGGGGCATGCAGGGGCCAAACTAATCTATACAGTTGTTGGAAGGAGAAAAAAATGAACGAAATGTGACTAGAGAGATTAAATAATTTTAAATCCAAGCCAAACATAGTATTTTTCGAGCTAAAATAAAAAGAATTCGTTATATTTCGTCACCTTTTATTAAGTATATCATTATTATCAATGAATACATTGATAAAGTACTTTATAACAATAACTAAAAACTTACAGAGTGTGAAATTTATTCTCGTGGATTAATAATTGTTGGAAGGAAATTATAACTAAGATACCGGTTTCATTTATTCCCTCCTTTGTGTATAACACAATACATTTTAAGACCCCCCCCCCCCAGTTTCTAGGCCTAGACTTATCATAATTTCTCCCCTATAGATTAGATCAACCAGGGAGTCGACACCATTGCTATATAGACACCTGTATACCATGTATACGAAAGGGCGGGTTCGGTGTAAAAACGGGAGTCATTAGAAGCTTAATTAATTTCAATCCGGCATGATCTACCTTCGATGGCAGGTAATTCCCCCAGGTTTGTAAATGGATATACAACAACCAGCAAACGAATTGGTCTATATCCCCCCCCCCCCCCCCTCTCTCTCTCTCTCTCTCTCAAAATCGGATTCATCCACTCTATGTTTCAAGCTTTTTACCCAAACCCCCAAAAGATGAAGAAAATGAGGCATGCTGTATTGATTAAATATGTCCCCTATGGCCTTTTAGTCTTACACGGCTCTTTCTCCATTTCATCCATTGCATCGTAATGATTTTTGTCTTATCATAGAGAAGAGAAATCGGGTTTGGTTATGAAATAGCGTTGGTGGAAATGGTAGGTTAGGGATAGATTACGGATGATGGTGATGATATGACATGCACTGATGACGATGATCAGGGATTTGAGTGGTGTAAGTAACCATGGTAACACGGATCATGATAAGGAAGGCGAAAGTGGTGGACTGGTCCAGCGGGCAGAAAGTGAATACCGTCTTCACATTATCCACACTGTTAAAAGTTATAACTCTCTCTGATCACAGTTTGGTGCGTACACACAGTGATTTTCTCCGTGCGTCACTTAGTGTGGACGATATATTTTATTTTTTTGTTGTTGTTGGTTTTATCATAGTCATCATGGTCACAGTGTTCCAAGTTCCAATATCCATCTCTGCTTTCACTGTGATCCTACCTGTGAAAACACAGTGTTTTCAAACGATCCACACAATGAGAGTAATAGTACTGTATGTCAGTCCTCTCTGTAACCATACTTTGGTCCGTAGTACTCTGTAGCCACACTGGGGTACATAATACTTTCATTATGTCTGTAACCACACTGTGGTACATACTTACTTCCATTATGTCTGTAACCACACTATGGTACATACATACTTCCATTATGTCTGTAACCACACTGTGGTACATACATACTTCCATTATGTCTGTAACCACACTGTGGTACATACAACTTCCATTATGTCTGTAACCACACTATGGTAATACATATTTCCATTATGTCTGTTACCACACTGTGGTACATACATACTTCCATTATGTCTGTAACCACACTATGGTACATACATACTTCCATTATGTCTGTTACCACGCTGTGGTACATACATACTTCCATTATGTCTGTAACCACACTATGGTACATACATACTTCCATTATGTCTGTAACCACACTGTGGTACATACATACTTCCATTATGTCTGTAACCACACTATGGTACATACATACTTCCATTATGTCTGTAACCACACTGTGGTACATACATACTTCCATTATGTCTGTAACCACACTGTGGTACATACAACTTCCATTATGTCTGTAACCACACTATGGTAATACATATTTCCATTATGTCTGTTACCACACTGTGGTACATACATACTTCCATTATGTCTGTAACCACACTATGGTACATACATACTTCCATTATGTCTGTTACCACGCTGTGGTACATACATACTTCCATTATGTCTGTAACCACACTATGGTACATACATACTTCCATTATGTCTGTAACCACACTGTGGTACAAACATACTTCCATTATGTCTGTAACCACACTATGGTACATAATACTTTCATTATGTCTGTGACCATACTATGGTAGATACATACTTCCATTATGGAAATAACCACACTGTGTTACATATACAAACTTTGATCATCTATGTAACCACAGTGTACATAGTCAACGCTAAAGGAGCGTTTCCATCTCCTTGTATACAACTGTGGTGCATACACTTTCTACTTCCTCCGTGGTCAGTGTGTGTACTTTGGCACACACTGTCCTCACATAATTATAGTTAACACTATTCCAAAGCCTGTATTTTGTTTCCGATGGTGATACGTTCACTACGTCATCCTCCCTGTTGCCACGTATTGAAAACGGTTTGAACACAGTGTCTTCACATTTAGAATCTCCTTCCTTCCTTGTGGTCACAACCACACTATGTTTTCACATACGCAATAATTATGAAAGTGTGCAAACCCTCATTTTGGGCACACTGTGGTGCCTATACACTGTGTGATCCTTTTTGTAGTCATGGTGTGTCATGCATATTGAGCGCAGAGTTTTCACTCGCATACTAGTAGTCAATACTATGAAAGTGTTCAAAATTCACACTGTGTTGTGTGCACACTTTGAATGACCATAGTCTGTGAGTCATATTGTGTTTTAAAGTGAGAACAGTGTTTTCACTCGAATTGTCATTCCTATGAACGTGTTCCAAATCCCCACCGTGGTTACACTATTTTGTGACCAGCACGATGTGATTATTTCTGTTGCCACGGTGTGTTACACAGCGTGAATACAGTGTTTTCACATATTCAGTACTACGAAAGTGCTCCAAATTCACACTGTGGTTACGTGATTATAATTATGAAATTAATCAAAATCAAATCAAATTATAGTGCGTCTCATTGTGTGAAGATAGTTGAGTTTGAGTTTGAGTTTGAGTTTATTAACAACACATCACATAAATGACAGTATAATCATTAATATAAAGAGTAATAATGTTACATGAATACATATACATAAAAAGTACTTATCTACATGAGATGAATGTAGATTGATTTACAATAATATTTTGTCAGTGTGCTTATGATTTCAATACTATGAAAGTATTCCGAATTTTCAGTGTTTTCACATAGGCGACATTAAGTTGATGATGATGATGATGATAATGACGACGACGATGATGATGATGATGATGATGAGGGGGAAGAGAAGGAGATATAGGTTTATAACGATGATAATGATGATGGTGGTTATAATTACGATGTAGAAGATGGTGGCGATGAGGATGATGATCATCATCACCATAATTATGCTGATTATAATGGAAATAATGATGATAATGACGATGATGACGACGACGATGATGATGGTGTTACGATAGTACATACAGCAACATTTAATCCCCATTACTGCTTGTTCTCAAGATATTAAATCCTGATTTTTGCTTCAAAAATATTTATGATCATGATAATGGAACTGATATTTTTTATATTTACGTTTACATATCTCAAATCCAAAATGGAGTATATGAATCTTCGTTTTATGATAGAAATGAAAGTTCTGCAAAATTGATTGTTAATACATAGACCAAAAATAGTATAGATTTAATGAAGTCGATTTCTATGCAGACAAATTTTTTACTCATATCGAAATTATCTGTCGTAATTATTCGGCTCAAAGTATCCAAAGTTGTTCGATCATCATTTTTTAAAGAAACGTAGTAAGCTTTTCGGTTGCCTTGATTAATTTTTGGAAATCAATTTCGCTAAAGCCATGTCTAAGTCTGCTGAACATTATTTTATTGTAATAGAGAGGATGACAAGTTTGAATCTGGTTGCCCTATTTTCCTTAATTATAGATCGACATGACAAGTCTCCAGAAGTTGATATGGGACGAAGTGTACCTGGGGAAATATTTTTTGCGGCACCCGCTGAAAGATATTTAGATTCGAAGTTTGGTTAAATGTTTTCTCTTTTTTTTTCCTTTCTTTTTTTAGGCTTCTAACAAGGGGTCTACCATATATAGCTTGTATATGCAACTGATCAACTAATGATTTTTTTCCTTCTTTTTTTTGAGTGAGCGAATAGTTTTGTATATTGGGTTTTCCTGTTTCAATCTGTTGTAATCTAAAAGCATGGAACTGACTATTCCTTTTCCCCTGCTTTTCCTTTCTTTTCCGTTCTTTTTCTGCTTATTTTTCTTCTAATCGGTTCCCACTTCTTTTCCAATTTGATTTAAATGTTGTTTTTTTTCTAGTAGAATCCATAACAATAAAATTCTTAGATGTTCTCTGTAGGTTTCCATGGTGAGTGAGAATTCACAATTGAAGGTTTTCGGTAACACTATGTGGGAGCCTCTGTGAAAAGGCTGTTGATATATTCTTTCGTGAAAAAATAACCCACTTTTCACAAAGGCTCCCACATGGTGTTACCGAAAACCTTCAATTGTGAATAAAATTCTTCCCTAGTATTGTAACTACTAAATATAGCAATTCATGTTTTATTGTTGTTGTTGTTGTTGTTGTTGTAAATTGTGTGTAAGTCAGCCATCTATCTTCGACGATTGTTTATCGTGAACCTTGAACTGAATTCAAAATGATGTGTTAACTAAAAAAATACATGTAAAAAGAAATTACAATCGCTATATGCATTCCGGTTCCTTTGCCATCCTCCTATGTACTTATCATATACATAAAATTATAACAATGTTGTGTTCAATTCATAATTTATCATGTATTTCATCCGAAGAAAATGCATTCATTCAAAGTAGATCGATATAGGGGCCGGTAGTCTACTTTTTCCTTCATGTCCTTTGTGTGTCAGCGGAGAAAACGTACACCAACATGTGAGACAGATCGTGGACCTGCGAGAGGTCTATGGACAGATCAGCTAATTGAACTATAAGTCAGCGTAGTCCCCTTGTTCTTTCAGCCAGCCTTTGCATCGAGATTTGATATCTAAAAACATCGAAATTATTAAATAAGAACCAGGCGAAATCCAGGCCGCGCTAAATTCATTCCCAGCACCTGCTTTGAATGAGAGATTTACAAATCCTTTCAGTCATTATGCTCTCGCTGAAGACAACTAAACTTGGTTAATGGTCGACGAAGTGAGCAAATCATTTGCTATTGCCAATCAAACTGCACTCAAATTCTAAAGAATTCATCAAGACCATATCCAGAACAAGATAAAGACTGTTCCACGCCTTTGCCTTTTTACCTGGTTTTCAAGATTTGTTTTCATTCGCATTGTAGTTTGTTCTGTGATGTGCCTACTGCTTTCCTCTTCTCTCTCTCTCTCTCTCTCTCTCTCTCTCTCTCTCTCTCCCTCTCTCTCTCTCTTTTCCTCTAAGCAATAGACTTGTAGACCACCGTAGCACGGCAGTGAAAACGTTAGCGATGTCTTCAGTTCGCGTAGCTGTACAAACATGCGCGTAATCCCCAATTCTTTATCCGTCAGTTTTAATCTGTAAGAGTGCGTCGTGGGCGAAAACGTGCGCGGAAATCGTAAGCGTGTTGTGATATCAGCACTCGAAAGCAAAACATAGAAAATAAGTTTAGAATTCGATGCCGGATTAAGGTGGCGTTAAAAGGCAACTAATTATTTCACAAAAGAAAACTGCTTAAGGGGGTCCTGTTACCCATTTTGGAGGAGTGTCCAGTCAATGGCGATCCGGATGGAATGTTTACGCTGACCTCAGGGGACAAAACTTTACGTCAAAAGTTGATCCCATTTTGTCCAACGGAGGCGTCAATCGCTTTAAAATGTAATCAAAACTAGTTATAAGCCCCTTTGGTTCAAGTTAGGGTGATCCATTCTCTATTACAAACACACAAAGGCTAAAATCTCGACAGGAGTGGTCCCTTCTGATTGCAATTCATCATTGATGACTCGTCACCATGGTGATGTAGTCAGTGGCGGCACCAAGGGGGGGGGGGGGGCATGGGGGCATTTGCCCCCCCCAGTCAGAAGCTTTGCCCCCCCCAGTTGCCCCCCCCCCAATAATTTTCGGAGTGAAAAAAAATAAAAGGGTGGAAAATGAAAAAGAAAAGAAAAGGAAAGAAAAAAGTGAAAAAGGAATGGAGAAAAGAAGGAAAAAGAAAGAAAACGGAAACTTGGAAAGCAGTGGCGGCATCAAGGTGGGGGGGGGGCATGGGGCAAATTTGTTCGCTCAGCTCGTGTAAATATCCTCATATTTGGGTAGTTTTATAGCCGAATAATTTCTGTACATTTCCACTATAATAGTGTCAAAATTTTTGCCCGTTCGCAATGTATAACTACCACCTTATTATCGGGCAGCAAGATGCTCAAATGTCCTCATATCTGGGTAGTTTCATAGCCGAATATAATTTCTGTACATTTTCACGACAAAAAGTGTTCGCAATAAATAACTACCACCTCATAATCGGGCAGCAAGATGCTCAAATGTCCTCATGCATATTGGGGTAGTTTTATAGCCGAATATGTAATTTCTGTACATTTTTACTACGAAAAATGTCAAAATTTTTGCTCGCTCGCTTCGCTCGCTCGCAGTATATAACTAACACCTCTTTATAATCGGGCAGTTCAGCTAGATGCTCAAAACGTCCTCATATCTGGGTAGGTTTATAGCCGAATATTCTGTACATTTTCACTACAAAAAGTGTCAATTTTTTTTTTGCCCGCCCTTGCCCCCCAACATTTTCTTTTGCCCCCCCCCCCACTTTAAAAATCCTGGTGCCGCCACTGGATGTAGTGATAACACGGACAATGATTAGAGTGATGGTGGTAAAGTGATTTGTACAGTGAAAGAAGAATTTACCTCAATGGCATAAAATGTATATACAGTGCTGCCTTATGGTGACCGTGATGACGGTGATGATAATGATGATGATGATGATGATGATGATGATGATGATGATGATGATGATGATGATTATATTTTACTATTTAGCATTTGAGTGGGCTTTGACAGAAAACTCATCCAAAGTGTTTTGAGCCGCATAAAAGTCAAGAACACAAACAAACAAACAAACTACAAGTGAAGTATATCTCTCAAAATAAATCATTTTGCAGATCATTATGGTCTTTCTTGATGCGCTTCGTATTAACACACTTTAATCATTTCAGGACAGGAATTATTTAAGGGCTAAATCGCTCACATTTTGTTCTTCAAATTGGCAACAATAATAGTTCTCTTTTATGATATACATCATGGTTCTAATAAGGTGTAATGTCTTTGAAAATAATATACATGGTTAGGAATTTGGTAGAAAGTTGACAAAATTGCCAATTTTGATGAAAACAAGGATTTTGAACCTCTCAAAGTGTTGCCAATTTAAGGATTATAAAGCTTAGTTTTTAAAATTCTTGGCATCAAACGCAGTATATGGGCATGGAATTCGAACAAAATGGACATAGTGTATGCAGACATTATTGCTCTTTCTACTCATGCATCTGGTATATTTTTAGAGCTGTGAATCAATAGTTATATTGAGCCAAAACCACAAAATGTGGTCAACACGGTCTCGAAAGCGTTAAATTGGGGAGGGTTTCTTATTTTAAAACAGTAGAATGTTGTCCTCATGTCTGAAACTTCTAATTATACCTGTATGCTTTTTTTCCAGTAAGTTTGTCTATACAATATGCAGAAGCTCTTCGTTTTAACCCAACCCCCAAAGTTATACTAATTGCTGAATTAGCATTAATATACATTATACCATGGAGGGTCAATGATTATACATTACAATTTTGACTACTATATTTATTACAAGATAGTGAAAACAGGGTCATTACTCGTCTTTCTTTCTCATTGTTTTCTCCACACAGTCAGTGGATCTATGCCGCATCCCCTGGTTGCACCAACATGTTCCCAGTCCAGCGTTCACCCTAGTCTAAGCGAAGAGATGCTGCTGGATGAACTGGCTTATAATCGTAGACGCCAGGTTTGTGTAAGCATTCGAAATTCAATCATTTCCAGAGAATATCCAAGCAACTTCTAACAACACATGCCGGTACGAATCAACAATGATTAATCTTCATATACAGTCACACAATTCGCATCACAATTCGATTGTTACCATGGTTACCAACAGTGGCGGATAACATAGCTGGGGTTCAAATTAGGCAAAATAGTACATTTTTATTTTCAGATTGTTGACGGCGGAGAAAGGTGAGCATAATCCCGAAATGACCAGTAAGACACGTGCACTCTAAAAAAAAAACGTCTAGTCATGTTTTTTTTTTTACCAGATCGCCTGGTCACATATTCTTAATCAGATTCCAGTCATTCTGACTAGGATTCTGTTGACTTCAAACCCGAAGTAGTAGTTTTGACTAGATTCTGACTAGATTGTAGTCATATTTGACTAGATTGTTTTTAGACTGCGTGTGGAAGTCCTTTTTTTTTCTTATAATAAATTGTTATGATTATCTTGGTCATTCACATTTTGTAAGAATAATTGCATTCTCTTTTTTGTGGTGAATTAACGGAGAGAAAAAGATGATGCGCATTTTGATTCATATCATATTTTTGTTTAACGGAAATCGTGGAACAAATTGCATGTTACAGCAAACTGATAAATTCTATGTGACTTGCAAATAATAGTCAATTCAAAGTCATTCACGTCACAATTATCATATATACTATATTATTTCATTTTACAGCGCCGAAATCGGACTACATTTACTCCGCAGCAACTCAGTGAACTTGAGACGCTCTTCGCCAAGACGCATTACCCTGATGTATTCCTCCGCGAAGACCTGGCTATGCGCATCCAACTCACAGAAGCGAGAGTTCAGGTGAGCATTGCAAGAAGTTTATCCCGACATAGCAATCTTTATGGACGAATTCATCATTATTCAAAATAAAGATGCGTAAATTATCAAGACAACGATACCTTATATCACTTTGAAAAAGTCATATATTATTTAGGCCTACATTTTATAAAATACAATCTGCGTTGTTATAGAAGAAGACAACAACGAAAAAAAAAAATCTTTGGCCTTTACAGGTAATGTCTAAATGAAAGTTGTGTGAAGACTTGCACGATTTATGATCACAATCATGACGTTGATAAATTGGAAAACGATGCTCCTTCTTTTAATATTTTGTGAGCATTTGTGAAAAGCAATGTTACGGTCACTCTCCCCAGGAAAAAAAAAGTCCACTTCAAGTTTTCCTTTTAATAACATTTTTTTTTAACCCACAGGTATGGTTTCAGAATCGCCGCGCCAAGTGGCGTAAGATGGCCCGACAGCGTCTCGGCGTCGACCCGTGGCGCACAAGACAGATTAACACCTATCCCAACCCTATCGGTTTCCACGGCAATGCTTGGCTCTCTGCGGCAGCGGCCGGGAACTTCGCCGCGGCGACCAGGGGTGTGCGTTCTAGTTCGGCTGCTGCTGCGGCAGCGGCGGCCACGGCGATGGCTTCGCCGCCGAGCTTGACGCCTGGAATGCTATACAACGAGGCGATGGCGAGGTTGGCTCAGCGATCACTGGCGGGAGGGTTAGTATCGGCGTGAGTGTGGTTGTAATGATGATGATGAGGAGGAGGAGGAGGAGGAGGAGGAAGAGGATGATGATTCTTATGATGGTGGTTTATGATCCTGCATTAGAGATGTTTAATGTTTACGTTGTTGATAATCATAATGATGACAGTGGCGGGGATGATGATTGACAATGATGGTGGTATTAATGATGATGATCAGATGTATATGATGTTGAATTTGGTGATGATAATGATGATGACTATCGCGATCGAGGATGTGATGATGGTAATGATGGTGATGATGGTGATGATGATGGTAACGATAACGATGACTTACAATGATTGAAGAAGTATAAGTGATGACGATTGTGATTCGTTATAATGATGATCACGACGACGACGATGACAAAGAGGACGATGATGATTATAGATCACAACCGATAGTCGTTGCTAATCTGAATGATCGTGGTAATGGTGATTGCATTAATTTCATAGTATGACGTTATGATGGTGGTGGTGGTGGTGGTGGGGATTGTGGTAGTGGTGATGGTGGTGGTGATGGTGGTGGTAGTAGTAATGGTAGTGGTGGACCTGGTGGTAGTGGTGGTAATGGTGATGGTAGTGATGGTGTTGGCGTTGGTGGTGGTGGTAGTAGTGGTGATGTGGTGGTGGTGGTGGTGGTGGTAGTGGTGATGGCGGTGGTGGTAGTGATGATGGTGGTGGTGATGGTGGTAGTATAGTGGTGATGTGGTGGTGGTGGTGGTGGTAGTAGTGGTGATGTGGTGGTGGTGGTGGTAGTGGTGATGGCGGTGGTATTAGTAATGATGGTGGTGGTGATGGTGGTAGTAGTGGTGATGTGGTGGTGGTGGTGGTGGTAGTAGTGGTGATGTGGTGGTGGTGGTGGTGGTGGTAGTGGTGATGGCGGTGGTGGTGGTAGTATAGTGGTGATGTGGTGGTGGTGGTGGTGGTAGTAGTGGTGATGTGGTGGTGGTGGTGGTGGTGGTGGTAGTGGTGATGGCGGTGGTGGTATTAATGATGGTGGTGGTGATGGTGGTAGTATAGTGGTGATGTGGTGGTGGTGGTAGTAGTGGTGATGTGGTGGTGGTGGTGGTGGTAGTAGTGGTTATGGTGGTGGTGATGATGATATCTTGCTAGTGATGTAGCTGATGATGAAGATGGATACTGTGATTTCGGTAGTGGTGATGGCGGTGGTGGTGGTAGTGGTGGTGATGGATGTGGTGGTAGTAGTGGTGGTAGTAGTAGTGGTGGTGATGGTGGTAGTAGTGATGGTGATGGCGGTGGTGGTAGTGATGGTGGTGGTAGTCATAGTGGTTGTGGTGGTGGTGGTGGTAGTAGTGGTGACGATGGCGGTGGTGGTAGTGTTGGTGGTGGTGGTGGTAGTGATGGTGCATGGTGATGATGATGATATTTTGCTAGTGATGTGGCTGATGATGAAGATGGATACTGTGATTTCGGTAATGGTAATGGTGATGGTGGTGATAGAGTATTTTTAAGCATGTAAAAGAGGGTTAATGATGGTGATGTTGGTAGGTTGGTAAATGATGATATTAAAAACGATTATGTCGATGTTACCAGAGGCGTATGACCTAGGCCAATTGTTGATGGGCACTTGTGTCATGAGGCGGAGGGGGCCGGAGGGGGGGGGGCATCAGTCTTATTGTTAGGATGAGGAAATACAAGAGAACACGGCCATATAATTTTCTTTTTCACTTTGCCTTCCCGCAGTCTTTTTCTTCCTCTGTCTTTCTGTCCCCCTTTTGCCATTCGATTACCACCCCCTCCCCCTCCATAACTACGTCTCTTTAACCCTTTCAGGACAGGAAATATTTAAGGGTTAAATTGATCACATTTGTTCTTCAAATTGGCAACAATAATATAAATATGGACATGGTGTGTGTAGAAATTTTTGCTCTTTCTACTGAGTGCATCTGGTATATTTTTTAGAGCTCTGAATCAAAAGTTATTGAGCCAAACCACAAAATGCGGTCAATTGTCTTGAAAGGGTTAAACTTACTCGATTTTTTTGGTCTTGTTTCTTTCTTGTCTCTAATCCCAGAGTGATAACTGGTTCAGGCCTCAGCGACCATCTCCACTTCCCCCAATCCGCCAGCACCGCCGGCTGCAACTGCCTCTCGCACTCCGGTCCCACCACCACCTCATGCACCAGCTCCAAGTTACCGAAGCACCACATACATGCTCCCGACTCTCCCCGAAGCCCTTCCGAATCCCCGAAGCACGGTTCGCCAGCCCATTGCCTGGATGACGACGAGAAACGATGTTTCAGTCTCGCGTCTTTGCGCATGCGTGCTTCTAAGGAGCACACCTCAGATTTAGAAATGTCCGAAAAGTCAGCCGACTCTCCCCTCAGCCAAGAGGAATATGTCAGTGTGAATTAGCTACCTATTTATTAATGAATAACCATTTAATTTGTTCGTTTTCATTGTCGGTTCAATCGTAAATACTTACCATCCACTATTCTGTAAAACTCATTAATATTCTTGATATGTTTGTAACGCCAAAATATTGACGTATGTCCAATTAGGCGTGGGTGTTGTTGGTATTGTTGAGTATGTTATTTATGCAGTCATTTTAATTGCTTGAAGAAACTTGTTTTCCCACCTTATTATCAAAAAGTGATGTCATAGATATCGGGGAGATCGATGAAACTTTATCCAACAATTGATATCTCATTTAAAATCACTTTATGTAATCTTGAAGAGTCAGAGCAAACCATGTCGTTGATACTCTCTGTGCCATTATGGCAAAAAGCAAAAATATTTTAGATTAATTCATTATGTAAAAGACATGAATATTCAATTTACCTAGTTTTTTTAAAATTAAAACTTTGTTTGAAAATATTTGGCAAAATCATTTTAAATATATAGTTTGCCTTGTATCAACATTGATACAATTTCCAAAGCATTTTCGAGGTGACTGGTCACTGAAGTAATTATCCAATCATTCATGGAGGCTGTGTAATTTTGAACAAAACGTCTTCAAATCATTTCTTTTAAAAATGGTCATCGATTGCCTATCCTGAAATTGATAGACGTGGGAGGGTCTCCCTAACCAAGGCGGAGGTGACTGGTAGCCCCGCCTGATGTAGATACTCTGCATTAAGTAGTACCCTTTTTCTTGGGGGGGGGGGGGGGGGCTTCAATGAGATGGCTATGAGGTACACCAGCTCCCTCATAATTATGCTGGATACACCACTGTCCATTCTGTAAAGTATATATCATGCTTGAATATTTCTCTTTTTTTTATTGATGTTATTACAAAGTTTATAAGCTCCATAGATTCTCTGTACAATTACGGCGATGTAAATAACGAAGGAACAATACACGAGGCTTGTTGGAAGATAGAGCCAGTTTTTCTTTGCAAGTTTACTTCTATATATTGATGGCAAATTCATTGTAAATATAGTATCCATATTGTATAAGGTACACATAAGGATGAAGATTGCTGTATCAGGTTTGCTTTCTAGAAATGCCATTATTTATTCTTTTTACGTTCGTATTCCTTTTCTGCGATGGCTTCAATTCAAAGCAGTACGAAGTGCAATGTTATTGTAGAAATGAACATTCCCTTTTTTATGTTTGTTGAAGCTCATGAGTTTTTCGAGATGCTACTATTGAAAGTTAGTTTATCACAGTTAAAGTGAGTGTTTTGTGTTCGATTTGTTTTTTAGAATACTGTATCTTAGTAACAACAAAACAACAACAAACAAAACAACTAAAACCAATTCTCGTGAATATTTCACAAATATGCCCCATTGAGTCGCTAAAAGAGGGAGAGGGGTGTTTAAAAATAAATATTTTCATCCTTTTTGGTGGCTGTTAAAGATTTCTTTCAACCTTTGTCAGAAAATTAGAATTCCGAGGACCCTTTTATTAGACTTTAAAAAAAAAAAAATTTTTTTTTACTTGTATTCTTTCAGAGCACCCTACATCAATTTGCCTCGGCATCCCCCTATGGCCCTTCCAATTGAGAAGAAGATTGAGGGTGTTCTGTTCATCCTTTACTACGAGTGCTTAATCAAAATATTTATGTACAAGTACATTTGCCAAATGAAAATATTTGTATCTGAATCTTCCATCTCTAATATCTGAATCGAAAAAGGTAAATCAAAGAGGTAAATTTTGGACTTCTCTATACAGTGACAATTTGAAGATGGAAATACATTTACTAAGTTAATTCAACGATTGACCATGATTTGGCAATGCCCACTGTGTAAACTGGACATAATGTTATACTGTGCACGTATCTTTGCTATTTCTACTCTTGTATATAGTGTAACTTTGAACATTCTGAATAAAAATGTACTATGAATATGGAAGTTGTTTTGATGAGTGAAAAAAAAAAGGAAATATTGTTATTATGTTGTTTGTATAATATTAGAACGCATGTATTTATATCTACGAGTGCAATTGATATCAATAAACAAATGATTAGATGAAAGACAAAATGATTCACATTTATTTATTGTCTTTATTTATATCAGAAATCATGATATTCGTATTTTAAAAAAAATCTGAACTGGCTAATAATCGTATATGAAATTTTCAACATGATTTGAATGAATATTCACCTTCAGAATACTTGAACCAAGAATAAACAATACAGATAATTACATTGAATGATGCATAAATTTCAAATCTCAAAGTGATATATTGATTCAAGATATAAAATATTTATGATTATTTTCAGTGTGATGTAATTAAAAGAAACCTACCTTATGGGATTAATCATAGAACCCCCCCCCCCTCCCTGTGAAATGAAATGGTGCTCGGTCAACAATGACTACAGAAACTCAACATGCACCGTTTTAGATATTTTCTTATTTACATACAACGATGCTAAGAGTTAATGCAGTGATAATCATTTCCTAAAAGCCACCAAAACTAACTCACTTTTTCTTGCACTGCTCTACACTAAATGGATACTTCAGTCGCTAATAAAAAAAACCCATTAAGACTTTCAAATGATGAATAGTTTCAAAGTGACATACATATCGCGGAAGAAGTGATTTTCAAATAAGGCAATTTATACTGATATTCGTACTCAGATTGAGAGCAAGTTTGCATAAAGATTTTTGAGCAATATCATTACACCGAATAGAACAAAGTGAGATTTTCATTTTATCACCAATATTGCTCATGCTAGAATGCATAGATTTTCAAATCATTACCTGAAATGCAGTATAAGAGTTAATTTGTTCAATGGAGTAGTACTCACAAGAAATTGATGAAAATGTACTTGATTAAAATCAACTTGTTCCAAACATTTAGACTAAGTTAGGTTACTTTTCAAAACTTTCCCAAACTTAAGGTGAAAACGGAAAACTCCATGCTACATGTATGAAAAAGTGTAGCTCACCTAAAGTATATATCAGATTAAAAACTGAATATATGAGTGTTGTCCAACTCCCTTTTAATATTGCAGCATGCGCATATAAACTTGCATATATTTAATGAATCAGCATACATATATCAATACCTCACCATTTGTCCAATTGTTTCAGCATTCAGGGTTTTTATCATTACATTCAATACAAAATTCATATTAAAATAATTCAAGCACTAGGCCATAATCATAATATTCCTAACCATATCTCTTGAGATATTGGGTTATGGTTTCATGAGACTGAACTTGATAGAACTTAGACGGAACTTGGACGGACTGACAGGTATAAAAACAAAATAATCAATACACTTTGAGTGTATAAAGATTTTTCCAAATACTATACTTGAATATAACTGGAAATTATACATAAAGTACAGTCTACTCAGCAACCATTTAACATCATTCTAACATTTATGGAATGGCATTTATGCGTTGATGTAAGAATTGCATGATTTTCATCAAAATCGATGTCCAACAACGTTAGCATTCAGTACATCCAAAGAATTCATCATCATCATCATTACACTGTAGAGATGGTGCTGAGGTGCTGCAGGACAAAACTGAAAGTTTATCAGCAAACTTGATGTCAAATGGTTTCAGCATCCAGAGTGACCAAAAAGTTTAATGTGAAAAGAGAAACGAACAGCTAAAATCCGGTTGGCTACAGCAAAATGTCAGTATTTTGCTACGACGTTGAGTATAGTGCTATTAAACTGAATACGTATCAGCTACTTGATGTCCAATAGTCCTAAGCAAGCAACGTGTTGAATCTCATTTGGAAAATAAATAGATAAAGTTCAGTTTACTATCACCACTTCCTCCACCATCGTCATCATCATTCTAAGACTTTGGGGATTGTGTTAGTGGTTTGGTAGATGTTTCTCTTCAGCTGCGTGTTTGCATAGATCCCACTCTCATCCTGGAAAGTGTTTCGACCGAAGCGTCTGTGGTCGGCCGTGTCTGTGAATTGGCTGTGGCACTTTCTGTAGGCATTGGAGTTGTCTGCAAAATCTGGCAATTCCTCCTAAGATGGATAAAGAATATACGAATTATAAAAATGCTTGACATGGCCCTGTATAAAGAGGTGAATATCAATTGTCCTACATCCTAAGCAACATGCAGACCCCCAAAAGTTGTGTGTATGAGCAGATCCCAATAAATTAATAGGGGGTGTGACATTAGTTAATGAAACAATTTTTAAAATCTTAATCCAATGATGTACATTTGTGGATCCAAAATCTTTATTTCAATGAATTATAAGACAAAGTTAAGTGAAACACTTCCCCTGGCAAGGCAGAGTTTATGTTTTGTTTTGTTCCTTTTATCTGTTATCAAAATAGGAAAACACTAATGAAGACTGAAATGAAACATACAAATGCTACTAAGTACATAAAGATAACAAGGAAACCCATCTGTTATCCCACTCCTCACAAATGACAGGGTTTTTTTTTTTTTTTTTAATAAAAAGTTTGATTCAGTTAAATTTGGTTTTATAAGCATAACAAATATAATACAAGGGTTAACAGTATCATGTTTACGATATATTACAGAACAAAAAAGAGGAGTAAAAATAAAGAGAGATGGAGAGTCAGAGTGAATGATAGAGATAAGAAGACAGTGAAAGAGAAAGAGAAAGAGAAAAGGAAAGCTAGTAAGAAAGACAGAAGTTTTGAAAAAAAAAATCATAATAATCATTAGAACATGCTTCCTTGCTTTGGTGGGTTACATTGCAACTCATAAGGTGCTTTATAAGAAACAGTCATCATTACTTACAGGTGCTGGTGTGTATGGGTAGGGAGGTTTGTAGTCTGCCCGGTTTGTTGTCTCAAGATGGCGCTTGTCATGTTCAGGGTTGTGTCTGGGTAAAACAGCTCCGTAACCTGTCTTAGGTTTGCCTGTATCCCTGAAAATCAAAGTCATACCAGATAAAAAGAAATATAAGAAGTTAAAACAGATAAAATTATGGAGAGTTTGTGATCCTCAGTTTAGAATGAAATGAAAGACAATACTTTCACAAAAGAGAATAACATCGCAAAGGGAAAAGAACTCATACTGTCATAAAATACATTTCTAATCTTGATTTAAAAACCAAGCATACGTAGTAAACAAGAGTTGCATGGCAGAGTAAATACCAGATTAGATTTCATCAGCCTATTTCTCTTGCCTATGACTGTAGGCAAAGTAATAACTTCCTTGATAAAACAATGAATATTGAAAGAAAACTACCTAAACTTTATTCATCTTTTTATTCATTGTTGGATTGATCCATGGGTCTGTAACAATGAGTCAATGGCCTCTCGTCTCAGTATCTTATTTAAAAAACTGTCCTGCTTTAGTATTTCTTGTTTGTGTGCTTGTATCAGATAGAGGTTTGAGCATTACCTATCTAAATCTGCAAGTGGGATAGTTGCAACATTGACCATAGGCTTCCTGGACTCCTTTTCTTCAAAATCTTTCTTTAAATTCACTTGCTCCAGATGATCTTTTGTGGTGGTAATTGGAAATGACTGCAGAATAGAAATAGAATAGAAATTAGTTAACGACATAAGTCATATACATGTAATTCTCATCAGATAAAAATAGATACATTATTACACTATAATCAAATCACAATGTTACATGTATACTAAAAAATAACGAACAGGGGCCATATTCTGGAAACTATGTTATTTTTCATGTTAAGAAAAACTCTGTTAATTGTCATAACAAACTGAAAATGTGCGCACTAAACACGAATTATTGGTGCTTGCGCAGATGTCTCTGTTAACTTTAGGCAAACATGACCATCTTCATGCAATTATTAACCAATGACTTGTCCAGATTTTGATTTGTTATGACAATTAACCTCATTTTACTTACGTAAAAGATAACATTGTTTTAAGAATCTGGCCCCAGGACAACCGCCGAAGTTAAATGCATCATGTATGCATGAGGCCCTCTAGAAGAATGGTCATATCTCAAAGAAAATGTGTATGTTAAAGAGAAATTCTCAATTTTATGTAAAAAGATGTACATCAGTACCACTAAGTAAATTTAAAAAAAGAAGGCCTCAGATCTTTCCTCTTTTGAAAATTAACTTCACAAAATAAAATGTTTACAAAATCTGAGATGGATTTTAATATCCTTACTAGAATTTGGTTGTAAAAAACAATTCAAAATGCCTCCATCTAAGCCATTTCCTTATAAGAGACAAAGCCTAAGATTAACTTTGAGCAGATACATGTATGTATGACAAATCCACCTTACCCCATCTGTGACATCGCCGATTCTTTTGTAAGTTGTGTTATGAAGTTTCCTATCCTGAAGTGTCTCAAATTCATTGATGTCATAATCTTTAGGTTCAGCTTCTCTTGCTTGGTGCCTATTAAATTGGAGAGTAAAATTAGGAAACAAAAAAATTGACAATGAAATTATGAATCGTGAAAGTGTGGGAATGATATAGTACTGTGTCTACCTAATCTGGAATAACAGATCGAAATACAAATTCTCAGTAAGAAGAACTTTTAATCAGATCTAGACCACTATTCATCTGGGCTGACTTTAAAATTCCTACCAACAAATTAGCCTTCTTTGCTATTCTCAATACTGACTTGGCTCTATTCCTGAGTCAAGTCAGTTTACTTAAATTAATGAAACAGTATGAAAAATTAGTTTTTCAAAAGTCTGATAGACACTTATATAAATAAAATTCAAATACATAAAATAATCAGCTCTGATTAACACACATCTGTATTAGTGTATAGTTCTACCCATGGCTCCCCCTAAATAACCCGCCACTTTACACATGTTTTAGAATAAAATCTTTTCAAACAAGTTTTTTTTGTATTTTTGTTTTTATTGAAAAAGAACACAAGAATATAACGTATTTACAATGATATCATATGCATAAACTATTAAAAGACATAAAGCAACTTAAGACAAGACAAGACAAAACCCAAGACACGCCACAACACATGACAAGACAAGACATACGGACAAACAAGAGATACATGACATGACAATGCACAACATCACAGGTAACAATACAACACAACACAACAAAAATGTCTCTCTGAAGATAAGGACAGCAGAGACCCACCATAACCATGGTAACCGGGACCATAAAAAAGACTAATGCCCAATACACTGATGGCATAATAAACTGCAAATGAAAAGTGCTCAAGTTTCATCAATAATACATCTAAAATCTTTACAATCCCAAAAAGGCAACGCTCTGTCTAGGGGCCGGTGGGGCTCTGCTGTAAACCCATTATTCACAAAAAATAATAGAAGTAAATCAACATAACTTGTCACTGACTGTAAGTATCACGGCAAGAGGGAGCGAAATGTATCAAAGCTCAATTAAATAAATGAAATCGACCATTTTCTAAAATGTGAGGTTAATTTCCCCCTTTTCTCTGATATCTTATACTCGATATTTTGTTTCATTTTAACAAAATTAATAAATGATTGAAACTTTAAATCTACCTGTTGAAATTTGCATTGAATGATATAAAATTTTAGACACAAGAATAAAAATGTAATACACCTGTCATGTCTGCTCCCAATGTCAACACCAAATAGATAGCTAAAATCTGAATATACTGTAGTCTCATTGATCTCGACATCAATAAAATCAGAGAGCTTCTTCCACATAGGGGCAACCTCTGTACAATCACAAAATATATGCTTCAAAGTTTCAGGAAACTTATTACAAAAATGACAAAGTGGTGAATCACTTCTACCTATTTTATATAAGAAAGCATTTAAGGCTACGGCATTATGAAAAACTTTGAAATAGAAAGACCTTAACTGGGTATCCAACGTGCACATAAAATTGTTTTTATGTATAGCGTACATGTACCAATCAATTTCATTTCTGTCTAAACCAAAACAGTCTTCCCATTTATTTTCAACTTTCTTTCGAGGCATCTTTTCAAACAAGTTAGGTCAAGAAGACTCCACAGACTAGAATTAGAACATAGATCTGTTACAGTGTTCTGTTAGACTTTTTAAAAAGCTTTTAAAAATCAAAAAGATAAAACTTCTCCAAACAGACAGACTTTTCTGTCTAAGTAGTAAGTTACAAATGTACTAAGACTAAGACTAAGACTCACTCACACTTATGCGAGGTTATTGGAGATAACTAAGACTAGGACTCTAAGTTAGCGGGATGCGTCAAGACACGACATATTGCTGACGGAACGATACAGATACAGATTTTTCATGCTGGCAACAATTTTATTACTTAAGTTTAGTCTTAAGGAAATGTGCTAGCAGCTACTACAGGTAACTCATCTTTTGAATTATGTTGCAATGCCAATGAAATGCATTCTACAGCGACGTTAGGTTTGAATTCTAAATATTTTACAATTTTAAGTAGCAGCCATCTTCACCACGAACCCGTGCATACAAGCAGCGGCCTCCTCATGGGAGCCATGCGCCAAGCTACCGGCGCGCTGATGAAAAAGTAAATCAAATGGTGGTTAACTTACCAATTAGAATTTAGTGTTGGACGGCTATAATTCATGTGATTGGATCGCAAGAATAACGATCCCTTGCGCTCAACGTAATCTGGCAGGCTAATGTAACTGTTCATCTTTCTAATTTTCCCAGATAATTTCTATTTCCTGGCTTTATAGAGTTTGATGTAAATTCAGCTGGCACACAGTTGTTAGTGATTTCAGCTAGCCGCAGCTCAGTCCAGATCCACATGTTTGTTTACATCCAAACAACACAAGTTGAATAGTTGATGTACTTGCGCTATGAAGAAATAAACCCGGTATCATATTTTTGTAAGAGGGATATTTTGGTATATTTTCCTCATAAAGCAAATGCTATCTCTTTATAATCCTAGATTAGAAATGGATACTTATGAAATTCCGTTAAAAAGGTCAAATTAAATCAAATTATATCAACCATAACATTGCGCGAAGCATCAGTGATACGCCTCCGAAACCATAGCGACGACCCGATGAAAAGGTCGCTGATAGTATTGTCACATGACCATTCTGATCTTGTTTTGTCATGTGATCTTACGGGGGGTGGGTCATGAGATAAAAATAAACGTGATTTACATGCATGCCGGAATGCTTGGTGAATCTCCGGTTAATGTTTTGGCGAAACAGTGTCATTTTCATGATCATTGATCTTTAGCAGGCTGCCAAAGGTAAGAAATATCGTGCATATTTCAAGTTAAGCCTTAAGCTTAAGTTATATTCTTGTCTTTAAACACAGAAACGACGCCATCAACTTACGTTACGGTTAGACTCACACAGACACAGTGGCATGCCATTGCCATTGCATTGGGCATGCTACATGTAGGCGAGTTGTGTGCATTGGCACTGCACGTCGCCCTCGCCTCGGCCACTGGTTTGCCATGACAGCGCTAACTCCGGCCAAGCGCCGCCGCCGAAGGCGGTGGCGCTCCAGTCATGCCAGTCCAGGTACAAATCTACTAAGAGAACGGCCAGCTTGTACAGTGCTGTGTATAGTTACAATGTAGGTGCTGAGTGTCCTATTTACGTGTACATAAGCCTACACTGTAGGTCAGTAGGTGCAAGTAAAATCGTCCAATCTTGTTTTATGTTTAGCCACTGCATTTTGTCAGTATTTGACGAAATGTTTCTACCGATGTAGCCATTACTACTTCTATTTTCAAAATGGAACAAGGAAAAATTGAAATATTTACTTAAATATTAAGAAAAATTTTTTGCTGTGGTCTGCAGACACTTCAGACAAAATCCAATTTTAGAACTCTTTATTCCAGAATTATTTTCACTTTTTTCCCAAATAATGGAAGTTCATATCGTTATTGTTTGAGCAAAAATAATAATCACAAAATGAATAAAGAGTTGCCATGGTAATATTGATTTTTCATTTTCCCTGTTTTGGAGCCAGTTTGCTGCATACCTTCACCGGTTTGCGGCCCCATGCACAATGTCAATCGCGAGCTGAGCAAAATCCCATTGGCGCGAGCCAGAGTCCCACGCCAGAGCTCCCCGCGTGCGATCCGGCCGCAAACCGGTGCAGCGATATCTGACACTGACATAGCCATTCACACAGAGTTTTCGCCGCACGCGCCCATGTGTCACACACACTGAATAACGAGGACTGCAACCAGCAATCGGACACCTTTGAGCTTGCAACACATGAAAAATCCCAATCTAAAATTGAACATTTCTTGAGATTCAGCTTATTTTTCAAAACCCTATTTCCTTAACAACTTGCTTAAGAAAGGCATATTTTCAAAATGTTCACTTTTTCGTAGTGGGAACGCCAATTATATCGCTAAAAATGTGATATTTATGGATACTTTTTTTCATGGCCACTGCTGTTTTTCTTTGACTTTGGTAATCGTGTGTATATGTGATATTATGATGCCATGTACAGTAGATTCTCTATTTTAAAGTGATTTTGCAATGCAAACGATGGGCCAGCCGCACTTCGCAGCATCTACTCTAGACATGTTTACTTAGAATTAGATGGCATCTGATATCCATGATTTGACAAGTAATTTGATGAAAAAAAATGTGTTTTGTTGGCATCACTGATATATTTTCAGTGTGTTGTACTATTTATTACTCATGCTATTACCAATAGTAGAGTATTAAGTTAGTAGTCTACTTGTAGCGCCGATTCATACGACTCAAAAATACAAAATCCCTTGTGCGCCACCAGCCCACCACTGGTAACTACTTGTTGATTTGTGGATATCGGATGCTATCTAGTGTATAAAGTGAGGTAAAAGATTTTTCTTAATATCTAAGTACAAATTTTCATCTTTCATTGTTCTGTTTTGAAAAAAAATGCAACCAGACTGAAGCAGATTCTGACTTTGGTAGATTTGATGCAGGTTACAATTTACAGATGAAGACATGGAATTAAAAGGAGGGCTCATTGTTTGTAACACCATGTAAAAAAAAGGAATCTTATACGTATTAAATGTATTGTAAATGATTTTTAAGATGAATTCTTTAAACTATATTTCTAACTGCTTTCTATTCAATAATCCTGGCTTTTCCTTTGAGTAGGGAGGCCTACTCAAGTTTCTATTTTTTAAATTTGTTATTTCTGACATTCAAAAGTGGGTTTAAATGAAGAACTATGGAAGTTTGAGTTTGAAATTTAGTAGAATCTAGACCCAATTTTGATAATGAATTTTCTTTCCTCATGGCTCATGAGACATGAACGAAATCATGAGCAAAAAAAAAAAATGAGCGATCGTGAATCTTTGAAAGCTGTTTTGATCACCAATATTCCAGATTCTGTAATGTTACATAGAATATCGGCAATCATGCTGAAATATAATATGAATTGTATTGAAAGATATACAGGTGTAATAATTTTTAATCAATTAATTGTTGTAATCCTCAAAAATGAAATGGTTGATCAATTGTTGATATACCATTACCAAACTTCAAATCTTTCTTTCTATCCAGATCCAGGACTTGGTTACTTACGTAATAAAAAAGATGGAGGGTCGAGGAGAGTTTGGATATGGATCTA
The DNA here is from genome assembly GCA_025618425.1 of Heliocidaris tuberculata. Classification (NCBI taxonomy): domain Eukaryota; kingdom Metazoa; phylum Echinodermata; class Echinoidea; order Camarodonta; family Echinometridae; genus Heliocidaris; species Heliocidaris tuberculata. Next base: position 35,202,467 of record CM046841.1, read on the forward strand.
TGGGTCCCAGAAGTGACCAAGGAACAGGTGAGAATGCAGTGATGAAGATGATGATGATGATGATGATGATGATGATGATGATGATGATGGTGATGATGATGATGATGATGATGATGATGAAGGTGATATAGTACTGATGAAGATGGTAATGTCGCATGAAGATGTTCATCGACAGCATGAAAATGGTTTTGATGAGAGTGATGACGATGATGATGGTGGTGGTGGTGGTGGTGATGGTGATGGTGATGATGATGATTAAGATGATGAAGATGGTAGTGATGAAGGTATGATGATGATGAAGGTAATATAGTACTGATGAAGATGGTAATGTCGCGTGAAGATGTTCATCGACATAATGAAAATGGTTTCGATTAGAGTGATGACGATGATGATGGTGGTGGTGGTGATTGTGATGATTATGGTGATGATGATTAAGATGATGAAGATGATGGTAGTGATGAAGGTGATGATGATGATGATGAAAGTGAAGGTGATATGGTACTGATGAAGATGGTGCATGTAATGTCATGAAGATGTTCATGAACATCATGAAAATGGTTTCGATGAGAGTGATGATGATGATGATTGTGGTGATGGTGATGGTGATGGTGATGATTAGGGTGATGATAATCATGTAAAACATTTCTGTTTAATTCTTAATTAATTTCTACATGCGCCTTGAGCATTCCACAGAGTGGATTTGGCGCTATATAAGTTACATGTATTATTATTATTATTATTATTAATGGTGGTGATGAAGGTAATGATGATGATGATGATGATGATGATGATGAAGGTGATATGGTAATGATGAAGATGGTAATGTTGTATGAAGATGTTTATCAACATCATGAAAATGATTTCGATGAGATATGATGATGATGGTGGTGGTGGTAGTGATGATAATGGTGGTGATGAAGATGATGATGGTGATGGAGGTGATGAAGGTGATGATGTTGATAGCGGTAATGGTGGTGATGAAGATGATGATGGTGATGAAGGTGATGAAGATGATGATGGTGATGGTGGTGATGAAGGTGATGATGATGATGATGGTGGTGATGATGAAGATGATGATGGTGATGATGAGTGCATCAAGAACAATGGTTGATAAACTCAGATGATTCCTCTTATTGCTGATTGCTTATTTACTTAATTTATTTTATTTATTTTTTACCAAATCAGTCGAAAAGATTTTGTTTTTGTATCCTTGATCGTACAGTACAATGCTTTGTTTCTGTGATAAATCATTTTCCACCATTACAAGAAATCAAGATTAATTGAAATGTACATGTACATTCACTTAATGCATGAAAAGCAATTTCAATTGAAGTGTGCATTAAGCCCCTTTCACAATTGGTCTGCGACCGTTTGCGACCATTTGGTCGCACGACAGGCTGCAACAGGCTTCAATCGCCATCGATCTCATCAGGTCGCAGAAAGGCATTCACAAATGCAACAGCGGTCGTAAAACAAAAGCGACTAGAAGAGACCGTTGCACGAGTAAGTCGCATTTGCTCGCATATGCTCGTGCGAGTGGTCTTGCGTTCACATGCGAGTGTTGCACGAGTGATTGCGAGTGGCTTGACGCCAATCGCAATAGTCGCACGATCGATTGCATGGTCGTGCGAGTGGATGCGAGACCATGCGATCGCTCGGGCGATTGAATGAGACCGGTGCAAGTGGTCGTGAGAGTATTCGTGCGAGTGGCGTGGGGTATAAAAACCCCCTCGACAATTGACCGGTAGTCAGTTTCAAGTTGGCCTTCTTAATAGTCAAGATGCCAAAGAAGAAAGTTACAAAGAAGAGAAAGTTGTTAGAGGAGGGCCCTGTTGCAGAGGATCATCTCCATAGTCCCCCTATATATACCCCCGAGGAATAGTCGCATACAGTCTCATACTGTCGTACAACGGTAGTGCAACGTTGTAAGATGTGCTGCGATCGGTCGTGCAACAGTCTCATGGTCTTAGCACAATCGCACCCATTTGCAAGACTGGTCGCTATAGGTCGCTAGCGCACGTGCGAGTGTTGCACGACCTCCAGCCCACCCACTGCGACTATTGAGTCGTGCGAACTCTTGCATCTAATCGTGCAACGTTGTGCAACACTCATACGAGAATTGCACGACTGGTCGTACGACCTAATGCGAGTGAATCGATCGCATCTGGTCGTGTCTGGATTTTGAGCATGTTCAAAGTTCAGATGCGACCAGTCACGACCGCCTCAGGTTCGTGCGACCGCCTGCAACGACTGCGAGTGGTCGCAAGACACCAAGTGATCGGTCGTGCAACACCCCGAAAAATCTGTTGCAGGCGGTCGCAAACTGGTCGCAGACCAATTGTGAAAGGGGCTTAATACAGCATGTCCTGGTGTACGTGTATATTAATGATTTGATGAAACACTGTTAGTTTATACTGCTTTATTTTGATAATGTAGAAAGTAAACATGTCTCTTGCCACAACTCAAATTGTCATCGCTAAGCTTAGTAATGTTGACATTTTGCTTTTATGAGAGAAATATTCTGCATTTATATGTTTTCTGTTTTGTTTTGTTTTTCACTTTTTACCCTTGCAGGTCAGGGGGACTTCACAACACTTATGAACATGTGCAGCAGTAGTATATTCAAAATCAACAACAGTAGTAAGTTTTATGTTGAAGTCAATATCAATGATAGTGCTCTACTATTATGGTTAATTTCTCCATGAATTCCCAAACCTGTTCACCTATTATGAAAAAAACTGATGATTTTGAGTTCTGGCTACAAAGAAATGTTATCATGAAAGAATGCCTGATAGGCTTTTTACACTTAATTGTCCCTGCCGAACGAAGTTCACGAGGGGACTATGAAACGGGCTCCGTTCGTGTGTGCGTGTGTGTGTGTGTCCGTCCGTCCGTCCGTCCGTCCGTCCGTCCGTCCATCTGTCCGTGTGTGCTTAAATGTTAGAAAATGCTACTTCTCCGTCATTTCTTGGCCGATTTTGATTCCGATTGTTTTATCTGATAGGGCTGGGTGGGGGCTTCCAAACTTCTACACAGAATTTTGAAATTCATTAATTATGCAAATTTATGCAAATTTATTCAAAATTGACGAAAAATGCTACTTCTCCTCTATTTCACATTGGATTTTGATTCCGATTGTTTTATCTGATAGGGCTGGGTGGGGGCTTCCAAACTTCTACACAGAATTTTGAAATTCATTAATTATGCAAATTTATGCAAATTTATTCAAAATTGACGAAAAATGCTACTTCTCCTCTATTTCACATCGGATTTTGATTCCGATTGTTTTATCTGATAGGGCTGGGTGGGGGCTTCCAAACTTCTACACAGAATTTTGAAATTCATTAATTATGCAAATTTATGCCAATTTATTCAAAATGGCTGAAGGTTCATAATGTTTTCATGTTTTATATTTCAGTTGTATACATGCATTGTTGGTATTCTCTTCTTTTGCATGCAGTAACATTATTATTTTATTCACTAAAGTTTTTCACTGAAGTTTTAAGGTTCAGGCTAGTTAATTTCCACAGATCTGCACTTCCGGCGGGGACATTTATTACGCATTGCATAATTTACTCATTCACTTGTTTTTCTAACCCCGGACTATTTTTTTAATTTGTTGCTGTTCTCATCTGCAGTTTTAGTCCCATGCTATTTCCATAGCCATAACGCAATAGGGGCTAACCCTGCTTTATTTAATGACAGGAAGTGGTGAATTAGATCACATGTAATTGCTGTATTGAATATCATGTCAGATTTTGTTGCCCTCAGGCACAGAATGACCCTAGAATTAAAAACCAAATCCGTCGTTGAAAATAAGTGGTTTTGAAAAAAGCAGAAAAAATATACACACATGCATGAATTTAAGTTTGAATGGACATGGTAGTACATGTAGTTATGAATGTCTGATCTTTGAGACCTGGGGGGCATTTCATCAAGTGTCTTGTCAGTGATTTTTACTGACAAATTTGCTCTCAGCCAATCTGATGCAAGGATTTCAGTAGCTTATAACAGTGAAAGCAAGTTAGGCCCTGTTTCATAAAACTTGTTATCAATATTAATAAACAAGTTGCAATAACTGTTATGTGAGAAATATTTGGGAATAATAGTGCTTTGAATTTAGAATTTCATTACAAGTTCAATATTTAGGGCTCTGTTTTAATAGGGAATATCCTGATTTCTTTACTATGTTATATTTCATCTTTCCTACATCAATAATTTCTATTTTCTTTTCCAAATTTTGTTCTGCAGTATCCACTCTTGAAAAGGCTATTAGGCAGATTGGTACACCAAGCGATAGTAATATTCTAAGAAGTAAAATGTAAGTATAAAAAGCATAAAGCATGTTCAACATCATTTAGGTGTATGCTGGCCTTTTCTGCAACTGAAAGGCCTGCATTACATTTTCAAGTGCCATTTTTCTATTATTCATTTGGAACCCCAATCAGGAGATTTTTCATGTTCAATGCAATTTATTCTGAAATCTGCTGATCGCAGTCTGATTAATACAAGTTGCGATGGCCTTAAAGGCATTATTTAACTTTAGAAATCACATGTGTTGAAAAATCAGTTCAAAATGTTGATTATTTATGGTTTTCCATTGGACTCACTCGTATAGTTTATATGATGATCTTAGAGATATTCATATTGTGGTATGACTGGTATTTTCATTATTTTTTATTAAATTGAAATAAAAATTGATATTTCCCTGATATTTCCTTAGTAATAATGCTATTCAATATTCTTAAAACTTCACACATGCTTTTTCTTATGCTCTAATAGACAAATTGATACGCAATTCATAGATTTCAACGATTTTAATGACCATTTTGATAATTATGGTAAATAATAATTTGAGTGGGTATTAAATTTACCTTTTCTGCAAAGTCATTTGTGCAGCGTAGTATCACTACAAGGCTTGTCATACATGTATGCATTGTATTTATAATGTTTTACAACCCATATGAAGTAAATGATACATTGAAACATATTTGTCCTACCAGCACATTTCCTGGTGCTATTCTAGAATATTTTGTGCTATATCCCAATGTACTCAAAGATAAAATAGGTATTTGACTAAAATTAAGAGGTCTGGCATGTTGTTAAGTGACCTTTAGGTGAATTTGACAACAGTGTATTTCTTGTTCAATTACATGACATTTTCAAGTGTGGCAACGTACACGATGTACATGTTTACATCATGAAAAATTTGCGAAAGAATCAAATTGCAATAGCCTATAGTTGTCTTGGAAATGTATAATTTCTGGGGTGTACTTTATTACTATTGATTTTATTCTGTTACCCTCAATAATACTCTGTAGTGTACATACATGTATGTAGTGTAAATGTTCCTTTGGAGAGTATCATGCTATTCAATCATAATTTTTATGATTTATTTTTCTCATTCTCTTTAAAAAATACCAATCACTTAAAACAATTATTTGTGTACAGCTAGAATTTATAAAGTCAACCTAGAAAACTACATGTACATGTATAGCTGGCATTCTATGGGTTACCGATTAAGCCTTTCAGGACAGGAATTATTCAAGGGCTAAATTGATCACTTTTCGTTCTTCAAATTGGCAACAATATTTTGCTTTAGTGCTACAACGGGTTCTAATACATGTAAGGTGTAATGTCTTTGAAAACAATATACATGGTTACAAATTTTGCCGAAAAGTTGAAAAAATTGCCAATTTTAATGAAAAACAATGATTTTGAACTTTTCAATTTGTTGCCAATTTAAGGATTTTAAATTGTCGTTTTTAAAATTCCTGGCATCACACGCAATATGATCATGCAACAAAAATGGACATAGTGTGTTCAGAAATTTTTGCTCTTTCTACTCATGCATCTGGTATATTTTTTAGAGCTCTGAATCAAAAGTTATTGAGCCAAACCACAAAATGTGGTCAGTTGTCTTGAAAGGGTTGAAGAATATGAAGAAAATAAACGATAACATAAAACCATGCCATGTGCACAGAACCCAAGTGAGACTTGGGTTCTGTGCGTGCCTTATTCTTTGCGAGCTCATACAGGTGAGACAAATATTCTACTCACATGTTACTTTTGAGTTTTATTGAGAGTGTAATTAAGTGCAATACATCTTTGTAGAAGTAAATAAGAGAAGCTCATACATGTACATGTATTTTGAATAAATTATACCAACATGGAACCCTTCATTCTGAGCAAAATATTATTTTTTTGGTGATTGGTACCCTTTGAGCACTCAAATGGCATTGTGGGTAAATCATTTATTATTGATCCGATTTTTTAGTGGTAACTTTGTTAAAGGTAGTATTTAGTTTTGGTAAGCCCTCAAAAACTTTTTGTAAGATTTATTGGATATTTGTTGATGAATAGCAAGATACTAGCAATACAAAGATGATGTGAAGATTTCACTTCCTAAAGTGGCATACTAAACAAATGAGTGGCAAAAAATAATTTAGGTGCCGGGTCAGGGATATAAACTTCCAACAACTTGAACAGCGTGCACTGTACACCATATACGTGTTCAAATCCTCACCGGAAATCATTAATGGAATACCAAATGATCTTGTACAAACAACTTTTGATACATGGAAAAAAAACATGAGACTATGTTTAACACTTTTTTTTTCCAATTTCTTTTTTGCCACCCAAACTGTACATGAGCTTTAAAGCCAACTCATCAAGGACTAACTGAATCAAAATTTCCCTTTCAAATTGACCTAAATTTCTTTCAATTTCACTTCCATCAAGATGTTATACCGGTATATTAGTTAGACTGTAAATGACAATTTTAATTATAAATTGCCTTTTTATAATAGGCAATAATGACTTTGCATAATAGAGTTAACCTTGCATATTACTCGAAGTCCCATATTAAAGTCGAACTTTCCCTAAGTCAAATCAGTTTTTTTGAAGAAACTATGCAAAATATGTGTAATTTACATTTCCCAAGTCGAATTTTGCATAAGGTGAACTATTTTGTGTGGTCCCAACAGATTCGACTTATGCAAAGTTAACTGTATATATACCGGTATATGTTTTTATAGTTTTGTTACCCAGTCGTCGCTATTATTGTGAAAGACTTTGATGCTTATTTTTCTAATAATGTTCATTGAACCATATTCAATATTGTCCTGAAAAAGAAAGAAAAATTTCATCTTTGAATTGGCAATAAAGCCAACACTTATTTTGCTTTCGTTCTCATATCTTTGTGACAACTACATGTATAATTTGATATTGAATACATATTGCAGCTAATTTTTGTCCATTTGTAATTAAAAATGATGACTTTGCAGAACAAATCACCATTTATTCACTTATTTTCTGTATAAATGTTCCATTCTCTACTACAATAAAGATTGACACAATTTATGATATAGTGATATTTCTAATCTTGCCTACTGTGTAATCTATAGCATAGTGCAATTTGTTCATTGTGAAATATTTTTTGAACATATCAACCCTTTCGAGACAATTGACCACATTTTGTGGTTTGGCTCAATAACTTTTGATTCAAAGCCCTGAAAAATATACCAGATACACTAGTAGAAAGTGCAAAAATTTCTGCACACACTCTGTCCATTTTTGTTGCATGACCATATTGCATTCAATGCCAGGAATTTTAGAATGACAATAAGCTTTAAAATCCTCAAATTGGCAACACATTGAGGGGTTCAAAATCATTTTTAAAAAAAATAAAAGTTGGCAATTTTGTCAACTTTTTGTCGAAGTTCCTAACCATGTTTGTTGTTTTCTAAGATATAACATTTTATTAGAACAAACTAGCATTAAAAGGAAAATATTGTTGTCAATTTTAAGAAAAAAATGTGATCAATTTAGCCCTTAAATAATTCCTGCCCTAAAAGGATTAATACATCTTTCTCTTCTTTTTCTTCCTATCAACCAGCCAACAGATGTTAACTCAAACGAATACCTCAATTTCTCAAACCAAACAATGTATGTCACAACTGGGTCACACAGCAAGAACATTGGAAAAGGTATATGCATTTGATAGTACTTTAAACTTTACTATTTTATAGTACTATTAAATTTGTTTGCTTTAAAATGAAATTGGTTGAGTTGAAAAGCCTGAATACATTGTATGTCGTTTTAACTTCTTGAAAAAGCATATTTTAAAGTTTCAGGCAAATCATTTTTTTGTCTGTCAGAAGAGTAATTTTCTTCTTTCATACTTTCACATTTGCTTGTTTGAGATTGCTGACATTGTTTTTCGTGCATTATAGTAAATGTACATTTCCATTTTGAGAATGATCGACATTTCATCCGATGTTTGTTTTTATGAGTTATCTTGATGTTCGAAACACTTTGGCCGAATTCACAAAGGAGGTTTAAACCTTACCCATGGTTTAATCCTCTGTAAGCGTACTAAAATAAGCGTAAATAAGCGCACATTGCGTACGTGCGAGCTCATAGAAAATATATGATTGGATTGGATTCCGTGCGCACTTACATGTATGCTTAAAAAAAACCCAGGCTCTGAGGGGATTTAAACCATGGTTTAAACCAAACCTCCTTTGTGAATTCAGGCCTTTAGGTGGATATTTGTGATAGCACAGGTAATGAGAAAAACTTGTACATATAAGTGCCATTAATCTAGTCTTGAATCAAAAGCATACTGTATAAGCCATATATTTCGCGGCCATAAATTTTCGCGAATAGGACTAACCAGACTATTTCGCGAGTGGTTGAATTCGCGGTCGGAAAATTCTCAAATCTACAATTAGCTGTGATGATGTACTTTTGCAAAGCGAAGTGGTGAATTTCTGACCAGGAGACAACAAATTCAACCGACTTCTAATGTTGGCAATACATGTATTTTGGCGAGTTGTTAAATTCGCGACCCACTCACGATTCGCGAAATTCGCAAAAATAAAACCCCAGCGAAATATATGGCGTATACAGTACCTACATGTATACATTTATGTAGACTTGAACATGTCCAGTCTCAATGTGGAAGTAGCACTTGAATCCATCGCAGACCTCCCAACCATTCTGAATTTGGAGGAAAGAATTTTAATTTTGACCATTCTGTGCTCTTGTTTCGATATGATTTTCCTATTTTTCTTGATAATTTTACTACACACACCTGTGGGAAATGCTGTTTCTTTCTTATTTTTGAGCAAAATCATCCCTATTTTTCAGTTAGACAGGTTGCGAGGTCTGCCATTGTCCAAAGATGAACACATTTATGTATTTATTTATTACATGTATATTTTTAGTAGAAGATAAGGGGTGCATAGTTTAAAATTATAAAGCCCAGATGCTAATGATCATATATAAATCATGCTGAGTAGGAAACCAACTCTTGAAAGAATACACACACGAAACATGCACCCTTTATAGAGTAATGAATTACAGAATATGAGTGTGACTAATCGTGGACATGCATCTTGGTGTGTACACACACTGTACTTTGTACATTGCATTTGTACGTGTTGGAGTACATGATAAGAGTACTTATTCTTTGAAATACACTGTGTGCAGATAACAGTTGTCTAAGCTTAAATGCTAGGGTTATTTTTTTAAACCCTAGAGACATTATTATAGTTATTCATGATACTAAGCTTGTTTGCTACATGTACATGTACATGGATGTGCAGCCAACCAAATAAAAAGGCATATTTGCTCACTTGTTATGAACACAAAGGTGTGGAATGTATGCATGCCCTAGTTATCCTGTTCTTTTGAGTCAGAGCCCTAAGAAATGTACATTGGGTCATTGGTTCATTGGTAGGTGCATGACGTTTTATTTGTATGTCCAAATAACAACTATTCTTAATTTAATAAAAAGGTACATGTACTTGACAGACATGGGTCCATGATAGGGAGGGGGATGGGGTGCGCAACTTCTTCCGCATGTAAAATAAACATATCTCAGGGGATCTACATGTAGGCTCCAAGGCGGAGGCGGTGGGGGGGGGGGGGGGGGGTAGGACCTAGGCTACATGTAGGTGCAAATGAAAAATCCCTATTTCCCCCTTAGATTTTCTTTTGCCTTTTTTACTATGTCAATATATGTGAATGTAGCCTACATGTAAGAAATCCAATATGCCACAGACAAGATATATAGTCATTGTAGAACCTGAAGTACATTAACATTTTCTAAAATTGCAGATGTAGTCAATGGGATATGGTGGGCAGCACTTCTGTAAGTCTAATGAGGAAGTGACCAAAACCCAAACCACCTATTGACCTTCTTTTCAACCAATTGTGAATTCCTTTTCAACCAGTGCACATATACATGTATACTGGAAGTACAGTGCTCTCAGTCTGTAATTGTAATGCAATGGAAATTTCAAAGAGGATGTGTGCCCTGGAATCAAATTGATTTTAATGAAAGTAGAATAAATGTAAAAGTTTAAATGGAAGGTTGGGTTCTGGGAAAGGTGAAAAAAAAATTGTGAGCTTTCTCATTCCTTTTATGTCAGTTTGGAAGAATATCATAGTAGAAATGTCCACTGAAAGGATTTTTCCTCAAATGCCCTCATATTCAAAATATGACGAGATATGGCTGAAATGTTCGGGCCGAACATTCATCGACTTGTGCATGCAGTCCCACATTACCATTTCTGTGTGCATTGCATGTGATTTTCAGTGAGAATGGGTCAATGTCTTCTCATTTTGATGATTCCAGAACTCAACTTTATCTTTAATGAAAATCCATTGAATAATGTTGGTTTTAAAAAATTTGATAGATCAAATACAAATTTGTAACTCCATAATTTACTGCGACCTACAGCCGACAATGTACATTCACATGTTACGATTATACTCTGCAGTGTTATTCAGTTCAGTTCAAGTCATATTCGTATAATAAGCACTTTGCTTTTATAAAAAGTATTTATTGACACATGTAGTGTTGAAATACCATATGGTGTAAATAATGCTGGTACAGTGTATTTAAATGTACATGTACAAGTGCATGTATGTTAACACTGTAGTGGTTGTTTTCTTTTAATAATCACATTTGATTGGGACTACATGTGTTTTTATTTTATTGACTGCAGGTGCATTCTTTGGAAGTCCTGTAACCCTTTTTTTTTATTATGTACAGTACTTTAAATTGTGTGAATGCCCTACCCTGCTTTCACACAAATGTAGATTTGACATGTCAGATGTTTATTTCACCTAGAAAACAATTTTTATCACATTGTGCATGGACAGTGTAGAAAGGTTATTTTTTTTATAAAGCACATTTCAAAAGGCGTTGTGCTTTATCATTTTACATTTACATACCATATTTAGTACATTCTTTGTTGTTGGCCACAATGTGAAACGGAACATAAACCAGCAAAAATGATGCTGTTGTATTTATTTATGGGTGACAGAGGTATATACATTTTATATATTTTCAGGGACTATTGATTTGTGCAGCTTAATAATGTTCCCCACTCATTAGATGTATTTTTTTTTGTTACTGTCCAAACTTCATCTTTACTTTCCATTACAACTATTTTACTTATTATTCTAGTTGAAATACATACATGTATGTTTTCCTTATATTTTTCTTTTATGTCTTCCCTCAGCAAAAGAAGATTCAATTTGAGAGGATAGCAAATGATTTTCATGATACAGTACAGAGATATGGCAGTGTACAAAAGGTAAGGATGCTCTGACAGTACAGAGTCCCGTCAATTTAGGATACAGGATCTGATTTTTAGAAACAAAATGGCATTCAAATTTTTTTCCGTAGAACGTACATGTTCTCTGCAGTCACTGAAATCACTTTGTGCACACTCAAAGTAAAAACAAACTGTTTTGTTCCTTTGTTTCTAATTCAAATTTTCACTCCACTTTGATTAGTCAATGTCAAGTATACTACAAGAGTATTTTTTGGTTGTATATTGCAGGGGGGGGGGGGTAGTCATTTTTCCGAGATTCATTTTTCTGAAGGTTCATTTATTCCGAAACATAAATTTCCCATAGAAGGGGTCCATAATTCCGAAAATGAAATAGGGTTCATAATTCTGAACATTTGATGCATTACTCCGAAGGTTCGTAATTCTGAAAATGAAATAGGGTTTGTAATGCCAAAATGAAAAAGGGTTCATAATTCCAAAGGTTCATTCATTCCGAAATACAAATTTCCCATAGCAGGGGGTTCATAATTCCAAAAATGAATAGAGTTCATAATTGCAAACATTTGATGCATTACTCCGAAGGTTTATTGTTCCAAAGGTTCGTAATTCTGAAAATGAAATAGAGCCCTACATAACTTTTCAGAATTACGAACCTTCGGAAATATGAACCCTTTTTCATTTTCGGAATTATGAACTATTTCATTTTCGAATTATGAACTATTTCATTTTCGGAATCACAAACCGTCGCAGTAACAAACAAACTTTCGGAAATAAGAACCTTCGGAAAAACGACATGTAGCCATGTTGCATCTGCTAATATTTGATTGCCTGTTTTTGTGTGTACATGTATCTAAGTCAAAAGTGAAACCAAAATTACTAGACACAATTCTACATGTATGTGACAATAATTTTGAAGATTTTTTTTTGGAGGAAAATTGTATGAATTATTAAGAATGCAATGTTAATATATGACCAATTGACTCCATGAAGAAATACTTCTGTATTCTTGATTAAACTGAAAGCACATGAATATGAATGTGTGTTGTAATAACCTTTGCAAATTAAAATTTTTCTCATTTTTCTCTGTGAACAGAGAGTGGCCAATAAGATGAGGTCGAGTCCGAGCGTGCGGCCTCAGAGTCAAAACCAAGGGGTAAGTAAAATGATCATTGTCCCATTGATTCTGAATTATCTAATTCAAATAGACTTAACCCTTTCGTGACTATTGACCACATTTTGTGGTTTGCCTCAATAACTTTTGATTCAGAGCTCTAAAAAATATACCAGATGGATGAGTAAAAAGAGCAAAAATTTCTACACACACTGTGTCCAATTTTGTTGCATGATCATATTGCGTTTAATGCAAGGAATTTTAAAAAGGAGAATAATCTTTAAAATCCTTAAATTGATTTAAAATCATTGATTTTTATCAAAATTGGCAATTTTTTCAAGTTTTCGACAAACTTCCTAACCGTGTATGTTGTTTTCAAAGACATTACATTTTATTAGAAGATATGAAAAGATAAAATATTAAAAGAAAAATATTGTTGTTGTCAATTTGAAGAACAGAATATGATCAATTTAGCCATTGAATAATTCCTGTCCTGAAAGGGTTCATACAGGGATGGCCCGGTTTCCATGGGCAATGGGTTGCTACTGAATGATTGATGAATTTGGGGTTAGATGAATGGCTGGATAGCAGGATTATAGTCAGTTGGATAGACAGATAGATAAAATGGTTGATATTAGAAATGCTTTGATGGCTAGACAGAAGAAAGAATAAATGTAGGGTTGAAAGAATTCATACATGGGTAGACCCATGTGTACATGTACAAGGATTGGTATTGGATAAATGAATAGAGGTGGATGGATGGATGGGTGGATTAATGAATTATTACCCCTCTTGGTTGAATAATGTCAAATTTGACATGATAATACAGTTAAAAGAATATTGAGATGTGTATTGAACAGGTATAGGTTGATTCCATTGCTTTGTATTGCACTGCTCATCTCTCCATTTAGAATTTTAAAAAAAACCCAGCTTATACAGTCCCACATATACATGTGCATGTATAGAAATACTTTTTGCATTCTCTTTACCATAACATTGCTATGCAGACAATTGGTTTTGGAGACCAGGGACAGGACTACGATCAGAAGACACCGCTCATATCGCAAGAGGAGGAGGAGAGGAGGAGACAGATGCAGGCCCAGATGCAGCAACAAGATGCGGCCATTGATTATGATCTGACATTGATACAAGAGAGAGAGGAACAGATCAAGCAAATTGAGGTATAGAGGGGGATGATATAATATGTATTTAGAGAGAGAGAGAGAGAGAGAGAGAGAGAGATGGAGAGAGAGATGGAGATACAGTGATACATTAAAGGGATTCGGTAACTTTGTGGAGGCTTGATTCAATAAATCGTTGAATTTTGATATCTGTCTTGTATAATGATGTTCAGAAGGATAAATAAATAGCCAGGCATAGAAAGGTTTTCAAATATATAAAGCTATTATCAAGATATCTATGACTAAATACTCCCATGTTTGAAAGTGTATGGCCATAGGCTTTAGTCTAACACTGAGGAGGAAATGAGTCTGGCATTTCCAGTCACTTGCATGTTTACTTTTGTGAAGCACATGCAGGCAGTCGGCAGGTCTGTATGCTAATGAGCAAACAAGCAGGGTTCATCCAGATCCTCTCGTCGCCAAATCTTTCATCCTGTAAAATCTCATGAATCGTGAGATTTTCTTTCTGGACCAAATTAACCACTTTATAATCTAGTGAAGTTCTTGATTATTATACAATTGAAAAGAGGAAATGTCACACTTTTAAATTCCTTTTTACAACAGACTGGGAGAAATAAGTGAAATTTAGGGAGAAAAATTTGCTTCAAAACACATTTTTTGTTCTCTCACTTCTTTTGATCATTATGAAAAACTTTTTATTTTGAGCCCAAATAAAATTTATACCATAGTAAAGCTGAAAGTCTATACTTTCTCAAAATGTCATTCATAATGTGGGGCACCTTTTAATCGTGTCAAGAACACACTTTGAAGCACCAAGGTACAGGACAAGATTTCTTGATTTTCTGAAAAGCTCCAAATCCTGTCTTCTGATTGGCTGAATAAGGCCAAAAAACAAGCCAGCTTTTTTTTTTCCTGGGCTTCATTTTTACACCATATTACATACACTGATAGCATGTAAGGCCAGGCAGCTCAGATTTTTTCAAGTCTCTACAAAGTTACCAAATCACTTTAATACAGGATAAAAAGAGGAGGAGAGAGAGAGAGAGGTAATGTTTGACGGGATATCTAGAGCGACGTATTTACGTGTGGATTGTAGAGTGAGAGATGATGTGTTGGAGAGATACAGAGAGAGAGAGAGAGTAAAAGATAAGAGACAGAAATATAAAAGAGAAATTTGGGATATGAGACTGAGAGAGAGGGAGAGAGGGAGAGAGGGAATAAGGATATTCATATTCATTAAATACTAATGTACCACAAGTGCAATATACATGTATGTATATAGATAACAATGTTGTGGTGAGATTGTATTAAATATTCTATTTCTTTCTCACATCACATTCAAGTCTTTTGTTCCCTCATCCCTACTGCCTGTTTAACCTTCCTCCTCATCTTGTTTCCTAGGCAACCATGTTAGATGTGAATGAGATATTCAAAGACCTGAGTATGATGGTGTCAGAACAAGGCGAGATGATCGGTAAGTAGCACTCCTGTTATCAGGAGTGTATCATTGAGTTCGTTCAAATGAAATGTGTTCTTTATACCCGAAAATGTTACATATTCTTTCATCCAATCGTACACCTTTATGCTATTCTACAGGCATAGGCATCTATTTTGACACATAAAAACGATGTCATTAAGTCTTATGCCTATCTTAACTTTGTTAACAGTCTGTGGGTGTGTCAGGAGTAGGTACAGTGCCTCTGGAGTGCATTAGACCCTGCAGTGCACACCCATGTAGTCTTAAGCCCCCGCTCACATGGGAGTTATTTACTGACATTACGATCGCGTCAGTGACTGGTTTTTTGCGTGTCATGAAAAAGGGATATGAACAGTGCATATAATACTTGTAATAACTGGCATAGTGGTTAATTGCCTTCACAGGCTCTATTAGGGCAGGTACTGATGCAATCAAAATGACGCTTCGTGTGAGCCCGGATTCACACTTTAGGCTGTTGTGCGTTATGACTGCCAAGGGTTTGTGCCTGTATACTACCTACATGTAAATGTTAGTTGTGTACTTCTTATGCAGATATTAGATTTTGCCTGAACTATATTTTCTCCTGTTTTGGAATATCCTCAGGATGTAACCTAATTTTTTTTAAATGTTGATGTTTTTCGTTCTTCTCAAGTACAAGGTGTGTGAGAGTTGACTACATTTAAAATATAGACATCATCATTTTATGTTTTACGCAGGCCCTTCCATACCTGCCAGGGGTATTATAATGATAATAATACAAGAATAATATTGGGAATTTTTGTAGCGCTCGTATCCACCAAATAAGGTGCTCAAGGCACTCCTGTTTTCTCGGTCTGATGCCTGATAATAATCAAAAGAGAAAAAGGTTTTTTTACCTTTAATTTTTTTTTTTAAAGCATGATAGTTTTCAATTTTATGCAAACATAATTAAGTACATGTACTAACAAATTAACTTTCTGTGTTTTTATTTCCTCTCTCTCTATATCTTTCTCTTTCTCTTTTTCTTTTTTTTTTTCTCTCTCTCTTTCTCTTTCTTTTGTTTTCTCTATCTTTCTCTTTCTCTTTCTCTATCTCTCTCTTTCTATCTATCTCTTTGCTTTTTATTTTGCTTGACAATGAATGTATCTTTAGATTCTATTGAGGCCAATGTAGATAGAGCAGGAGATAATGTAGAAGAAGGCACCAAGCAACTAGCAACTGCCAGCATATACCAGGTAACAATCTCTCTCTTCTCCTTTGTCCACCTTTTGGGTATTC